>CAXIIO010000021.1:0-255343 GCA_964028335.1 Altica lythri | reverse complement strand
ACACCAGGTAGGAACTATGTTCCTTCGGCTAATGTAGAATCGACACATAACACTTAAGTTGAAACTTATACAAGCTTTTTCACTTCAGTCCTTTTTAATTACGTCGTATTTACATACGGAGGACTGGACAAAAAATTCAACGAAATCAAAATCAAAAATTAAACACAAATAATATAGCGTGGCGTGGAGCACACTACACTGTCAGCTGCTGCAAACTATAGGCGCCGCCTACTCAGCGGCCGACCACGCGACATGCCGACATGCGCTACACAGACCAAAAAAACGATGTAATAAAAGTTTCACTTTAAAAATGCACTGGCCTAATATACTAAGGAACAAGGGCCATCTGAACTGAACTAGGTTATACCGTTGGTGCTCATTTTGAAGTTGGCTGTTTTTTTGGTAAAAATTGATCGTTTGTGTTTTTGAAGTGATAACTGATTTTTAGCGTAACGCGTTGAAAAAAGCGTTTATTATAACGCGTTGTTTATCGTTTTTACACATAATAATATCATTTCTCTCTCTCTCTCTCTCTATGATTTTCCCAAATATCTTATACTGAACGCATAGAGAAAGCAATTCTTGATTTTTTCAAAATTTTCAAAATTATTAGATTTTTCAAAATTTTCAAAATTATTAGAATTTTCAAAATTTTTAGAATTTTCAAATTTTTTAGAATTTTCAAAATTTTTCAATTTTCAAATTTTCAAAATTTTTAGAATTTTTAAATTTTTTAATATTTTCAAAATTTTTAGAATTTTCAAAATTTTCAGAATTTTCCAAATTTTTCAAATTTTCAAAATTTTCAGAATTTTCAAAATTTTCAGAATTTTCAAAAAATTTTAGAATTCTGTTTTTAGAATTTTCAAAAATATTCAAAATTTTCAGAATTTTCAAAAATTTTAAAAATTTTTAGAATTTTTAAATTTTTCAGAATTTTCAAAATTTTCAGAATTATCAAAAATTTTCAAAATTTTTAGAATTTCCAAAAATTTTCAAAATTTTCAGAATTTTCAAAAATTTTTAGAATTTTCAAAATTATCAAAATTTTTAGAATTTTCAAATTTCCAAAATCTTCTAAAATTTTCATATTTTTCAAAATAATTAAATTTTTTAATTTATACACATTATCATAAAATTTAAGTAATAGGCAAAGTTTTTCTCAAGTTTAAAAATTTCAATATTAAATAGTTCAACTTGGATTAGTTGAAGTAATCACTTCTGTCGCGCGTCCTGAGACGCACAAGTTTTTTTTTATAAAACTGTTTATTAAGAAGTGTTTATGGATTTTGTTTAAAAAAATTTTGATAATAAAATCAGGTTTTTTATGTGAAATTTGCATTTTTGTTGAATGGTGGTTGAAAGTATGGATTTTCTTGTTTTTGAAGTAAACTTTGTTTTTTTTTAAAGTTTCTTATATAAAATCGTTGACTATTGTGTATTTTTTGTAAAAATTTCATCACCAAAATTGAAAGATATGAATTTTTTAAATATTTAACGCCCCCGCTTAACCCTCTGGGGGTGGAAAATCATAAAAATTAGTTATTAGTGAATTCAAACATTCCAAAAGAAATATTCTGGCCAAGTTTCAGAGTTCTAAAAGCTATGAGTGGGAAAAAATATTTTTTTTTAATTTTTAACGCCCCCGCACAGCCCTCTGGGGGTGAAATATCATAAAATTAGTTTTTAGTAAATTCAAACATGCTAAAAAGAATACCTAAAAGAGCTATAGTTTGAAAATGTGAATTTTTCATGGTTGACACCCCCGCAAAACCCCTTGTGGGTGGAATTTCGTAAAATCCGTTCTTAGCTGACCTCTACATAGCAAAATTAATATTCCTACCAAATTTCAAGTCTCTAAGTCTTATGATTCCTGAGATATCGTGATGAGTGAGTATATACGTGGAAATCTCCTATAGGTATATAATTATAGGAGGGTTGAAATTTGACAACAAAAAAATATACGCAGCTCTAATATCTTGTTTAAAGTTATAGTGCATTTAAAGAATTAAATGAATACTTTATTTGTTTTAATTAATGCTAAGTAGTTCAAGATCAAGATTATTGCTCAGTTGATTAAATATGTAAAATGTTTATTTTAATAATATCAGCTTTTAAATTGTTATTATTCAAAAACTACCTATTTTTATCAAGCAGATAAATTGCTGTGGAGGCTTGGCAGTGTTTATTAATCTTATTGGTAATACCATCATAAATAACAATTACCTGCCAATTTATTTCTATCACTAATAGATAAACAAGTTCGTCCGATTTCACAACTATGTCCTACATGTGTTGAATTAAATGTAATTTCCACTTTGTCTTCCAGTAATAAAGCAGTTATTGTAGCTGGGCATGCACTTTGCACGTCCAATTTTATTGGTGCCACAATTTTTTGGATTTCGTTTACAATTTACTTTTTGTCTGGGATTATATGATCAATGACAACTGTAGTAGTATTTCTTTATGTTTTGAACAATTTTCATAGAAGTGTCTTGTACATACATAACCTTTTGTTCTTCCTCTATTTTTTCTTTCCATTGAATAAATTCTGAAATTAAATTTTCTGAAAACTTCCCTATATAGAATACCTAAAAAAATTGCTTTCGTATTCGTTTAGCTTCGCTTGTGATGTGATTACCTTTCGATACCTTAACGAATATTATAGAATTTAACCACTGGTAGTAAATCAAAAAGTATGTTGTAGTAAATTATTAATTATCATTATCAGCGTTATTGCTAAATCCGGAATATTTTATAGAAATTTGACAAACATTCAAATTTAAAATCATTAAAACTGACAAGTGTCAAAAGTGTCAAGATTGCCAACATGAATAAATATTTCGAAAAACTCTCATTTTATATATTTTTTTATACTTTTAAAAGTTCATTATAAAAATGGTATGTAACACTCGAATTACAATGACGGTTTGTAGTACTCGTTCTTTGCGAAACTCACCGCTTCGCGGTTCGTTTCACAAACTGAACTCGTACTACAAAACCTGTCATTGTAACACTTGTATTACAATATACTATTTTAACCATAGAGATATTATTATACATTATGATTTTAACACGCTTCCATGTAAACAATCAATTTTAACATTGTTTGCTATCATTAAAAGTGTCACTTTTAATGACAGTTGTACAAAAAATTATGTATTGTTTTAAAATAAAAGTTGTTTCCTGTTTTTTAATTGATAAGCTTCTTCCAATTGAAGTAATAATCTCAGGCCTTAATAGTAAAAGGCCACTTACAATACAATAGGACAATGGACAGTTGGTATTTGTTAATTCTAGAATGACATTTGTTCGTTGCGTTGAATCATCTATCATTTTTCCTTTGAATAGATGTTAGATATTTTATTCAAAGCATTTTTCTCATTCTCATTTCTACTTCGTGCGTTGTTTAAAGTAAAGGCGTTCTGAATTCTGAATTAAAAATATCTAAGTTTATCTTCTTATTTACCGCCCATCAAGCAAAGTAAAAGAATTATTTACTACATCACTATTGTTGGTGTTCAAACTACGCTTCAAAACATTAAACCAGTTTTATTTTAGGTAGGTATAAATCCATTTCTTTATTATAAATTATATTTGCCACGTGGTTAAAAGTAAAACTAACAGTTTTCTTTTGCACACGCATTGTTTTAATTTATATTATACAAATATCTACACATTTTTTTTTTTAAACATCATGTATTAAAGGTCTCCCAACGAAAGTTTGTGACAGCCACGTGTTAGTCGGCGCAGGTAGGCGGAGTCTTTCTATCAGTGGCGGACGGAAATAAAAATATATTATACATCTTAAATTAATTTTTAATGTATGATGCCAACCTAATTAAGAAGAATTTATTTTATATAAATTTGTTACGGCCTAATTTAAACTAAAAAAATACATACATTTAAAAAACAACTCAGAAACTCTCTCAGCATATTCGTAGCTAAATACAGTTTACAAAACAATTCTAGCTATCACACTGACAAGCTTTCAGAACAGTCGTTGTTATCGTAACGCTCGTAAAAAAACCACTGCGCATTAAACGAGAAGCCACGTGGCTGTCCCAAACTTTCGTTGGGCGATCTATAGCCATCAGGGCTATGTTTTATTTGCGGATCCTTCTAAAAACGTCTGACAGCGCAGGTCTCTGCGCATTGAAATAAAAACCCAAATTCACCTCATTTCTGCGCGAGAAAATCAAATTTCCATGCATTGTTGCCCGATTAATTGTATATCTGTAATAATCGGAAACTTGTAAAAATACTGAAATATCACAAAATATATTGTTCTATAGTAAGTTATAGTAAAGCATAAAAACGGATTTTCTTGTTCTGTCCATGACTCTAAATTGACGTGTTAGGTAGAATGTTTTGTAAACAAACATGTTGGTTAGAAACTTAGAATTTCTGTTTTCTGAGAAAGTATGTTGAAAACTTTTAAAAATATTCTGATTTTAGTGTTAAAGTTTTGTTTGTTCTCTTTGTTTAATTAATATCATGTTAGATAGAAAACGAATATACATACACAAAATTTGTGATCACAATCAAAGATTTTGATTGTGTGTTGATCGTTTTATTCATTGAATAAAATTAAATAAAATAAATTACGAATTAATCATGAAATTTAAAAGCTATTTTTAAAATTATAGTCAGATATTTAAAACTATTTTTTTGGATCAATAATGGTCAGCCATGTCGTAGGTAAAGTGTAATATTTAAAAACATGTTTATAGTCTTTAAAAAAAGCAATATTATAATAAAATTAATTAAATTAAAATCAGCGATTTATCAATGTGGCTATTTGATAAAAATAATGAGTATATTCTTGAGAGTAAAGGACTCGTTACAATAGTCTAAAAAAAGCGATTTTTTTGTTTACTTATAAATGGATACGAATATCGGAAATTATAATGAACTCAAAAGTGATCTGTTGTAATAGTAATCTAACTTTAATTTATTAATCTATTTACAACGCCTGTTATAGTAACTGAAATTTAATAATTAGAGTTTCCAAAAATAAAAAACAAAATGAATGTAACAATGTTTAATTTACAAAATAAATAAAAGTTAAAAATGTTAAAAATATAACGTTTTATTTTTACCATATTTTGTAAAACTTTTTTTTTTGTATAAACGTATTAAAAAGTCATAAAATAAATCTTTTTTGTACATATTATACAAGACATTTCACAATTCATCAAAGATTTGTTATACTTGATACATTGAAATTAAAACTATTCCAGTCTACAATTCTTATTCCATAAAATATGTTTTTCCAAAATAACTAATATAACAAATTTCGAATACCATCTGACATAGATATCATAGATTTACTTAAAATTTTGAAACCCAAATGTATTGTATTGTCAACTAACTTAGACCGAGGCCACAAGGATCTGAGGGAATAACAAAGGGGTTATTTTTATCAAGTTGTTTTATCCGTTTAGCTATAAGACAACAAATACACGTTTTTATATTATATATTTTAATTTATTATACATCATTTATATTAAATAAACTATCATAACGTTAGCGCAACATTTAAATCATTTAAATGTTAGCGCCCTTCGTAGGGCACAATAAGTGTCAAAACTATCACTATCCGCATCCGGTAGAAAGAGAAATTTGATGTGATATTAAAATATGTACGAATGATCTATGCCACAATAATAAAATTGTTCTTCGTTCTATATGATCTATATTTTACTGAATATTTCATCGATTCTAATATTTTATGGCCATCAGTTAGTAGTTGTCCGCCGTAGTGTCTAGTCGCGTTGTTTCTCTGTGTGTTTGTTTGTACTTTGTGCACGGTCAGCGACTTAACTCATATGTTTGTTTTGTTTTCATTTAAATTCAAATTTTTCACATACTGTGACCTAGTTAAATTTTGCAATTCTGCGTTAGTTATAACAAGTTAAGTGTAGTTGTTCCAATAAAAATTGCTTAAAAAGGAAATAAACAAATAAATAAATACAACTTATTGCGATCCTGGATAATGACAATCACGAATGAAAATATTCTGGAAGAAATACTAAAGATCAGACAGGAGTTGAAATCATTTATGGAAGCAGTGGAAGTAAGAATTACTTTGAAAATAGAAGATTTGAATCGAAGAATTAGCAATATTGAACTAGAAAGCGAAAAAAGAACTAAGGATATAGAAAGAGTCGATAGAAAATTAAGAGAAAATAATGTTGTCATCTTCGGATTGAAAAACAAAAAAGAAGAATTAACATTCGAATACATTAAACAAGAAATAAAAAATCTTGTTGATGTAAACATTGTTGAAAGCGATCTAAACAATTTTTATAAATTGGGTAAAACAGACAATCCTCCTATTAAAGTAGAATTCACATCTTTTCTTACAAAAACAGCTGTTTTAAAGAATGCGAGAAATTTGAAAGGCACCAATATCTACATAGCTAAAGATTTAACGTTCAAACAACGTCAACAAAATAATATCTTAAGAAAACATCTCTACTTGGCTAGGGGAAATAGGGAAGAAAATTGTTTTATTAAGGGAAACAAATTATACGTTAATGGTAAGAGTTATACGCCAGAGGAGCTGGAAAACGTAGTATTTTCAAACCACAAAGTGAACCTGGGACCCCCACAGTGACAATAACTAAAGAACAAGATCAACAGTGTGCAAAACCCTCAGGAAATAATACGAAAAATCCGCAAAAGAAAAATAGTACCCCCATTCAGCAGCTGTCCAGACCACAGAGGGACGTAGCAGAAAAAAATAGAATAAGAACCCGTAATAATAGTGTGAAATAAATTCATTATTTTTCATTATTTTAATTATTCAGTTATGTTAAAGAAGTGATAAAAAAATAAAAAAAAATATAATAAAAAAATAAATAAAAAAAAAGCTAATTAATATGGATGCATATATCCGGGATTACTCGATTGAAACAATAGAAACGAAAACAACGGAAAATATGACAGAATATGTGGATATAACTAAATTGCATGGTGAAAAACAAAGTTTCAAAATATTTCAAGCGAACATAAGAAGTATTAACAAGAATTTTGATGAACTCAAAGTAGTATTAGTAGCGTTGATTATACATTCGATCTTATTATCCTTACTGAGACCTGGCAAATAGGTGATAAATCTCTTTATAATATTTTTGGATACGATCTAATATATAATGATGGAAAAATGAATAAAAACGATGGCATAGTGGCTTTCATAAAGTCTGAGCTGGACTATTCATTTGAAATAATAACATTAAATGATGACATGAAATTACTTCAAATTCAACTAAAAAATTACAAAAAACTCTTCTTGTAACTGCAATTTATAGATCACCGGCAACAGATGTAAAATTATTCAATGATAAGTTAAGTGATTACTTGGAGAAATGCCCGAAAAATGTAGACTGCCATATTTGCACTGGTGACATTAACATTAAGATTCTGCGAAAAGACGATTTCATTCACGATTACTTGAATATAATGGGAAAAGAAGGGTTTATATCAACAATCAATGAGTACACTCGAATTCAGGATGAATCAAAAACGTGTATAGATCACATGTTTGTCAAAACAAAAACTTACTATGACATTACAGCAGCGGTAATACAAACATGTTTTTCAGATCATTATTCAATAGCAAATCATATAGTAATTGCAAATAAGTCTAATGAAAAAATAACAGAAAATTATAGAAAACATTTGAACTTAAGTTAAGGGAACTAACCAATAAGCTATTATCTGAAAAATGGGAATACCTATATGCGCCAGAATCCAATGCAGAGAAATCAGCGGAAAACTTAGTAGAAACATTGAAAAAACACATATCATCTTCAACAGAAGTCGTTAAAATCAGTAGAAAAAATCGAAAAAAAAAGAGTTGGATCACAAAAGGTCTGGTAAAATCAGTAAATGAGAAAAATAAATTATATAAAATAATGAAAAGAGAACCAACTCATGAAAATATAGAAAAATTTAAAAAATTCAGAAATAAGTTGAACGAACTATTGAAGAATACAAAAAAAGAATATTACCAAAACCAAATAAACAAAAACAGCAAACACCCTCAAAACCTATGGAAATGTATAAAAAACATCACTCAAGATGAGACGAAAAGAAATGAAATAAAAAGAATCAAAAACCAAACGGGAACTATTATAGAGGATCAGAAAGAAATTGCAGACACATTCTGTAACTTCTTCACGAATATAGGAGAGAAATTAGCCGAAAAAATAAAAATTAATCAGAAAAATATAGACTTTTTTTCCAGGTATGAGAGACATTTGGGAAATTCTTTCTATCTAGAAGAAACCAATGCAGGTGAAGTACAGGAGATAATACGTAGCTTGAAAATCAGCAAAGCACCAGGATACGATGAATTACGAGCAGAAACATTGAAAAGTATATCGGAATATATAGCGGCCCCATTGGCTTGTCTCATCAATAAATCATTCACAGAAGGTATCTTCCCGACGATTTTTAAAAAAGTTGTTATAAAACCACTATTTAAAAAAGGAGATACGATGGATATAACAAACTATAGACCTGTTCACTAATTACAAACTTTGCAAAAATTTTTGAAAAAATATTGAAAAATAGAATAATGAAATTCTTGAACAAATATGAAATATTAGCAGACAACCAGTTTGGGTTTCGAGAAAATAAGTCCACAAATGATGCAATTGCTCAACTAGTGTCAAAAATAAGTGAAACAATTGATAACAAAATACCGTCACTTAGCATATTTGTTGATTTAACGAAGGCCTTCGATACTGTCAGCCACAACCAGCTACTCGGTACTTTAGAAAATATTGGATTTCGTGGAATAACATACGACATTATGAGAAGCTACTTAACTAACAGACAGCAATGTGTTAAAATAGGAGAAACTGAGAGTGACAGCCTTATAGTTAAAGTAGAGAATGGGCCGGTTTGGACAGACAGGCGCCGCCAGCCCAGACAGACTTTACCCCCTCCACTACACCCTTGCAGCAGGGTGCCAACTTCAGATCGTTCTCAAAATAATAAAAGGTTTAATTTTAAAAAAATTCCTTGAACCTTAAAATTAAATTATAACCAATTCAGAAGGTATATTTTCAAAGTTTGTCCGTTATATCACTAGGCAATAGAGTCGAAAAACATATATAATCTGCATTCGGCGATAAGCGTTAAAACATTTTGCTATTACTTTTACCCATAAAATAAACTTCTTATGGATGATGCAATACTTTTAAGGTCACGTAATAAATTTTGAAAGAACAATATTAGTTTTACGAGATTTATGTTACAAATTAAATCAACTCAAAAATAAAATTAAACCTAAATTAATAAAAATGATTAATGAGTGTATACTTTTACTAGTTAAGAAATAATTTAGGAAACAAAATCAAGTTTTTAAAAAATCCAAAATTTATCAAAATAATATAAAAAAAAGACAAAAATGTCTACAAAAGTGTTCTGTGGATTCTTTTGGAGCCCCCTTGGTTATCAGGTTGTCACAGCTACATATTATAACTAAATTTTAGTCAGTAAAAGCAAAGTCTGATATCACTCTAACCCTAAAGATTTATGTTTACTATTTATATTTTAATTATAATTTTTATTTAGTTTTTATATTTAAAAAGTTATATTTTTCTTATGTAAAAATTTGTAGGGTAATAAATAAAACACGTAAAACGTTTTCAAATTTTTTTTACATCTTCAATTTTTCTTTTAGAAGCAATATAATAATAATTAAACACTGTAACTTCTTGCTAAGTTCAATGTCAAGTTGTTATTCTAAAAATATTTGATAATCTTACCAATTCTGCAGAAATTTTCAATATCGCGCGATTACGTCACTACAATATGGTAAAATTACAAAAAATGTATTCCTATTTAATTTTTTCAAAGATAAGAATTTTAATACAATTTTTATAAAAGGGTAGGAAAAAGCCTCTTAGTTGTTTAAATATTAAGCGTAACGATAGATGGACGTGAACCCTGGCTTTGTTGTCTATTAGGATAAAAGGGGTAGGAATAAAGGAAGGGTGAGGAAAGGAAAAAAAATTACTAGTCTGATCTAATCCAGAACATAAAGTTCTGGAGGTCCTATTAAGTCCAGTACATCCTCATTGTCACTAAAACAAAAAAATTTTTAATTACAATAATACTTAAATAGTTATTTTACTTACGATGGAGGCGATGGGGTTGCTGGACTAAGTGCACTCGGAGCGTTGCCTGGTGGAGCTGATGGGGTTGCTGGAATTCTATGACAAGACATTGTTTAAGCAAATCCGCATTGTTGAGAAGGCTCCGTGAGTACTACGTAAATAATAATTTGGACCCTGACGCTGTGGAGTTCGAAGACTCAGCTCAAAAAGCAAATTCTGAACTAACTCAACAACTTTCCCGGTTGCAAGAAGAACAAACTCAACAACTTTCCCGGCTGCAAGAGGAGCTATCAGGACGAATGACGACTATGACAAGCCAGCAAGAGGAGCTATCTAGTCAGATGAAGAGCCAGCGTGAAGACATGTCCCAGCTGTCCCAACGAATGACGAATCAACAAGAGGAGCTATCCAGTCAGATGAAGATCCAGCGCGAAGAGGTGTCCCAGCTATCAGGACAAATGACGAGCCAGCAAGAGGAGCTATCCAGTCAGATAAGAAGCCAGCGCGAAGAGGTGTCCCAGCTATCACAACGGATGTCCACCCTACCAGAAGAGTTATCCAGTTCCTTCTCCTAGCAAATATCGCATTTGCGCTCCGAAATATGCAACTTGCGAGACGAGCAAAATCAGCAAGTAGCCAACTTGAATCAGCAAGTAGACAACTTGAATCAGCAAGTGGACAACATGAATCAGCAAGTGACCAACATACAAGACCAGCAAAATCAGCAAGTGGCCAACTTCAGAGACGAGATCAACCAGCAAATGCAGTCCGAGATAGAAAAGCTTAAACATGAACTGGAAGCTTGTCTACAAAACCAAACCATCCACCATGGCGACGGAGATGCAGGAAGGATGGAAACCTGTCACGCAGACGTCGAACGACGAAGAAACGAGGAGACGACCCAGGTGCGAACGACAATGAAACCCCCGACCTTCGACGGGAAGACTTCCTGGCCAAATTACCTGAAACAATTCGACGCAGCGGCCAGAGCTAATGGATGGTCATCCCAGGAGAAAGCATTGTCCCTAACCGTAGCTCTGCGAGGCGAAGCTTTAGACGTCTTGCAATCATTGACGCCGGATGAAGCTGACAACTTCGAGTTATTGGTGAATCGTCTAGAGATGCGTTATGGTCAAACCCATCTACAACCTGTGTACCGAATGCAGTTAAAGAGCCGAAAACAGAAAAATGGAGAAACTATCCAGGAATTTGAAGCGGATGTAGCAAGAATGGTACGACTTGCGTATTCAAATGCAGCGGAGGATTTCCTGGAGTGCCTAGCAGTCCAAACATTCACCGATGGTCTTCGAGACGTCGAGTTGCAGCGCGCTGTACGGTTGGCGCGGCCGAAGACTCTTGTGGACGCCTTGACCATTGCCCTGGAGTTTGAGGCGGCGACGGAGGCCTCACGTGGAGTTGCTCGACTAAGGGAAATCACTGGTAACTACGACCATGCCGTTCATTCCGTTAGCGACGTTGAAGCGGTAGTAGAGAGATTAATGAAGTTATCTCCAAAAAGAAGGCGCCCAGTGAGATGCTGGAACTGCGGAGAACTAGGCCATATAAGAAATACTTGCCCCCATAAAGAAAAATCTCCTGCTGAAGTACCCCTGCAGCAGAAAAACTTTAAACGGGTCGACTCCTGGAGGGCGACTTCGACCCCAAACATTCCCGAAGTCCCTCACACCATTAAATTGGCAACTCTGCGACATCACGTGGACAGCTTATATGTAGATGGCCTCCTTGATGGGAAGAATATTAGCATGCTGGTAGACACTGGAGCTACAAAAACTATCGTCCGACCAACCATCATTATGCGAAATAAGATGTTGCCTACCAGTTGGAGACTGCGTACCGCTACCGGAGATTCTGCTAGAGTCTACGGTGAGATACAGGTGACGCTACAGTTTGGTTCAACCTCTCTTGTTCACTCAGTGCTGGTGGCTGACGTTGATGAAGATGTTGTTCTGGGCATGGATGTTATGCTCCACTGTGGTTTTCATTTGGATCTTCGCCAACGTATCCTTCGTACTGGTAATGAAGAAATATTCCTGCACCGAAAACAAGTTGACAATGCCTCGATTAAGCTAATCGATGATATCGAACTTCCGGCAAGCTGCGAATGTGTCGTCACAGCGCGGTTGGATGGACTGGAGCCAGATGGTGCCCCAGCCATGATAGAGCCGAAGAACCATGACCATGAATTGGGAAAAGGACTCCTTGTGGGTAAGACTCTTGTTAGATCCGCCAAAGAGGTACCCATCCGAGTTATCAACTTGAACGATCATCCAGTTCTTCTCCGAAAGGACACGGAAATGGGAAGTTTAGAACCAGTAATGGCCATAATTCACAAGATAAATGTTACGGAAACAGATGAGACCAACGAAATTGAACAATTAATGACAAAATTAGACCCCTCTTTGTCAAAACTAGAAAAGAAACAGGTAAGAGATCTACTTTACCGTTATAAACCTGTATTTGGTTCTAAAAGTAAACTGGGAAGAACTGATGTTGTACAACATAGAATTGACACTGGTGATGCACGTCCGATTCGACAGGTACCCCGAAGGATGCCTCAAGTTAAAAAGGAAGAAGCAGACAGAGCCCTTAAAGAAATGATTCAAAATGGCATAGTCGAACCATCCAGTAGTCCGTGGGCTTCTCCTGTGGTATTAGTGAGAAAGAAAGACGGATCAATGCGGTTTTGTGTCGACTATCGAAAGCTAAATGATGTCACTAAGAAGGACAGTTATCCTCTGCCAAGGATTGATGATGCCCTCGACGCTTTGGCGGGTTCTACTCTGTTTTCTACCTTGGACTTTAAAAGCGGATACTGGCAAGTTAAAATGAATCCTGCAGACAAAGAAAAGACTGCCTTTACCAGTGGATCAGGGTTATGGCAATTCACGGTCCTTCCATTTGGCCTCTGTAATGCTCCTGCGACGTTTGAACGACTAATGGAGAACATCCTGCGAGGTTTGTCATGGGAAACTTGTCTAGTTTATCTAGACGACATCATCATAATGGGTAAGACCTTTAAGGAACATTTATCTAACCTGGAAAAAGTTTTTAAAAGATTACAGAACGCTAATCTAACATTGAATGTTAAGAAATGCCACTTGTTCCAGAGACAGGTCAACTATTTAGGACATAACGTAAGCAAGGATGGCGTTGCTGTTGACCCCGCTAAGATACAAGCCGTTCAGGAATGGCCAATCCCTATCGACAAACATCAGCTCCGGAGTTTCTTGGGTCTTTGTTCCTATTACCGACGATATGTCAAGAATTTTGGAGATATCGCCAAACCCTTGACACGTTTGACAGAACAAGATAAGTCCTTCTGTTGGGATCAGGAATGTCAAAAGGCGTTTGAAATATTGAAGAAACAGCTTACGTCAGCACCTGTTCTTGCTTATCCACTTCCTGATGGTAAGCTTATTCTGGACACCGACGCCAGCAATGTGGGAATTGGAGCTGTCTTGTCACAGCTACAAGACGGTAAGGAAAGAGTGGTTGGTTACTTCAGCAAAACTTTATCGAAAGCTGAAAAGAACTACTGTGTAACTCGGAGGGAACTGTTAGCAGTTGTAAAATCCGTCGAACACTTTTATAAATATCTGTATGGCAGAAAATTCCTGATCAGAACAGACCATGCTAGTTTAAAGTGGCTACTTAGCTTTAGGAACCCAGAAGGACAGATAGCAAGATGGCTCGAAAAACTGCAGGAATATGATGTTGAAATCGAGCACAGACCTGGAACCAGACATCGTAATGCTGATGCACTCTCCAGAAGACCATGTCGACCTGATTGCCCCCATTGTACCCGTATGGAGCAGAACGAGGAAAAACTTGCCTTAGTTAAGGTTGTGCCAGAAGACGAGAGCTCTATGCTGGAGGAGCAACAAGAAAACGATTCCGTTCTGAAAAAGATTAGGGAGTGGAAGAGAATGGACCGTCGTCCGTTGTGGAGAGAGATATCCTCATCCTATCCTGCTTTAAAAGCATACTGGTCCCAATGGAACTCTTTAATTTTGGACGGAGGGCTCGTTAAAAGACTTGTAGAAAATTCCGAGGGCACAGAAACAAGGAAACAAATAGTGGTCCCAAGAAATGCTGTACCGGCAATTTTAAAACAGATGCATAATGATAGTTCTGGAGGACATCTGGGTATCACGAAAACGCTGCAAAAGATCCGAGATAGATTTTACTGGGTAAATTGCACTAATGATGTTAAAGATTGGTGTCGTAAATGCACTACATGTGCTGCCAGTAACGGTCCGCACCGAAAACCGAAGGCAGAAATGCAGCAATTCCTGGTTGGAAGTCCTTTTGGAAGAATCGCAGTAGATGTATTGGGGCCACTTCCACAGACCGATGTAGGAAACAAGTACATCTTTGTTGTAATGGACTACTTCACTAAATGGGTTGAAGCATATGCAGTTCCCAATCAGGAAGCCATCACTTTAGCAGATATATTGGTTGAAGAATTCGTAAGCCGATTTGGGGTACCATTAGAATTACATTCAGACCAAGGAAGAAATTTTGAGAGCAAGCTGTTTCAAGAAGTTTGCCAAAGATTAGGCATCCACAAAACGAGAACCACAGCGATGCACCCCCAGTCTGATGGAATGGTGGAACGAATGAACCGGACTATAACCAACTATCTGTCAAAAGTGGTGTCAGATTGTCAGAGGGATTGGGATCGACATATTCCACTATTTCTAATGGCAATTCGATCGGCCATCAACGAATCAACTGGCCAAACGCCTGCGAAGGTCCTGTTCGGTAGAGAAATGAGGCTACCATGTGACTTGGTGTTTGGTTGTAAACCTGGTGAAGAAATGGCACGTGAACAATATGTCGCCGACCTTCAGAATCGAATGGAAAATATACACAACCTGGTGCGTGGAAAACTACAGTTATCTAGTGATCGGATGAAGAGGTACTATGACACACGGACAATGGAAAAGAGTTACCAAGTTGGAGATTTAGTCTGGCTCTATAACCCCCGACGGCGTCGAGGTATTTGTCCCAAATTACAAAAGAATTGGGAAGGTCCTTACACCATCAAGAAGAAGATTAACGATGTCATTTATCGGATCGTGAAAATTCCCAGAGGGAAACCCGTCGTGGTCCATCATGATCGTTTGGCGCCTTACCAGGGAAACCACAGTGGAGATGCGCAGCAACTCCAAGAAAATGGTTTGGCTGGCTCAGGGAGTGTGCGGGATTCCGATGTAGGAAATAACATTCCAGGAGGAATGAATCTAAGGAGGGGGCAGTGTAACGGGATAACCGTAAAGGAAGGGACCTTAATTTGAAAGATTGTTGTTGACAGTTGATTTTTAGAAGTTTGTAAAAAAATCAACTGACCATTTTAAATAATGTTTCTAGAAAATTCTAGAAACTTCTAAACACACTGTCTAGATTAAATAATGTTGTATATAAGGGGATACACGGGCAGTTAACGTCAGTTCGAGTCAAGTGTTCAGAAGAGTTCATTGTATTGTCAAGTAGTTAGACGTTATCCAGCAGAGTTCAGTGTATCTTAACAATTTTGTAAATAAATTGTGTAAAAAGCCCCCATACGTGTTTCAATATGTATTAGTATATGGATAACATATATTACTTTGTGAGTTTTATTAGTTATATAAGACATAATGAGCATGAAAAAAAAGTTGTAGACTGTATTTAAATAATGACAATAATTGTGGGTGGGTCTTTCTTCCTTTACCTTTCAATAGGAACTCCCATACAAATCCGTAAATTCGGTCTCAAGGGGCGAACTTTCGAATTTAAAGTTAAACCCGTACCACCAAAGGAAGAGCCCATTGGGTGGATTAAAGAAGCTATTGAGGGTATTATTGCAAAAGGAACTGAAGGAATAAAGTTTCCATCTTTGAGAAGCAGAATGATCTTTCCATCAATATATATATTTTAAAGAAAAATTAAAACTAGAGGAGGAGTTTTATGATCAATTCCAAGTCGAAAATCAGAATCGTATTGAAAACCGAAGGATTAGACATGCCGATGTCACTTTTCCAAGTCGAAAATCAGAAACGTATTGAAAACCGAAGGTTTGGACATGCCAATGCCACTACACAAAATTTCAAAATTTGAAAAATTAAATAATATATCAATTAATGTATATATGCATCGGAGTTGAATACCGCGCAGGTGTGGAGTGTTTCCAAAATCTTATGTGGTATGTAGGCAATTCTCGATCGCCTTCTCTTTTTAAGAGGTTTTCTGGTTTATATAATCCATTAAGAGGTTTTCTGGTTTATATAATCCATTTCAAGTCGAAAATCAGAACCATATTGAAAACCGAAAGTTATTACTGTGAGGAGTGTCACATACCTTATGATCACAAAAATGCACACAGGTGTGGAGGAACCTGCCCTGGGTGTCAGCTTTCACCGGCTTGCGCAAAAGATGTATTAAAGAAGAGGTGTCCTGATTGTAACCGAGACTTTTACGGTGAGGAGTGTTTTAAAATACACTTGCCAAACATTTGCGGTAAAATCAGAACTGTTATGAAACTGATATGGATCTTGGGTTTTTAATGTTAAGGAAGATCGGACTAGTGTTTGATTTTAGTTAGATATACAGTGTTCTGTGTTCTACTACTACTACTTTCTTCATAAAGAATGAACAGAAAAACTTTTGATGATTACATTGAATGTTTAGAAACAGCTCAAGCGAAGACTGCGATACAGCTCCTAATACGATCCAAGCAGCATTATGTTTTTTCTCTAGAACAACAAAAAATTGCTCTCACCTCTGATGATGACAAAAGATATCAAAATACTACTTAAAGAAGATTTGGAAAGAGTAGAGTAACTTCTGAATTAGTAGCATTAGATTTATTAATTGACGAAACTAAACTTAAAGATGCGTTTATAAACAAATTTAGAATTATAACGAAATTTCCCTATGAAAATAGCAGTTTATGAAAGTAAACAAAAAAATATATGGCAATAACATATACCTTGTACTGACGAGGAACAAAAAAAATATATCACTAAAGGATAAGGATAAAAAGGTAGTTCCCACCAACAACCCCTGCCAGTCCAAACACCGACAGACACAACATCTCCTACAAAAAGGTAAAAAGGATGTGAATATACGATTTACACAGGAGCTCTTTTTATATCAGTGATTATGTTTCAATTAAATGTAACTGGGTAAGCGTTATATTGTTAATTATAAGCCCTACATACATTCTTTCCAAATAAACTGGAACATTAAATAAGGACATTTTTTGAGAAACACTTTAGAGGGTGTTCTTGGGGTAAAAACTTTGTTTTTGGACCAAATTAAAAATATAGTAACATCTAACGAAAAAGTCATGGTAAGTGACACTATTTTTGATATACAAATTTTTAAAACACCTATAGTTCGTTCATAATTTGTTGATAGCACAAAATGTGCGTTCAAGTCATAAAACGGTCGTAAAAGTCGTAAAATCATAGGCGGAGGTTCCTGAGGTGTTTATTCATTAAAATTAATAGAGATTTACATTTATTTTCCTTTCCAAAACGGATAAAAATATATCAAGCTCCAGGCAAGCCTTTATGGAAGGTTGGTCTACTGGTATTTCCCCACCCTCTGGTAAAGGCAGTAGATTAATAGTTTCTCACATTGGCAGTGAAAAAGGATTTGCTAAGCATGGTTTGTTGGAATTTCAATCCAAAAGCACAAAAGACTATCACGAGGAGATGACAGCTGATGTTTTCGAAGAGTATTTTGAGCAGATGATTGAACATATACCACCAAACTCAATTATAGTATTAGATAATGCACCTTATCATTCACGACTAGTAGAAAGACTTCCAACGACTGCGTGGAAGAAACAGGATATCATTGACTGGCTGCGGAATAAGTCCCTGCCTTACGAAGATGGAATGGTTAAAGCAGAACTTTTAAAAATTGCCCGGCAACACAAATCTATGTTCAAGAAATACGTAGTTGACAAAATGGCGGAAAGACGAAACATCACAGTCCTTAGACTTCCACCCTACCACTGCGAATTAAATCCAATGGAACTCATTTGGGCACAAATGAAAAGCTACGTGGCTAGAAAAAATACGTCATATAAAATACAAGCTGTACGTGAATTGTTATATGAGTCTTTACAACATATTACAGAACAAAATTGGCGAGATGCAGTAAGACATGTAATAGAAGAAGAACAAAAAATGTGGGATCTTGACAATATAATTGATGCGACTGTTGAGACACAACCGCTAATTATTAATCTGCAAGACGACTCGGATTCCGAAGATGATCCTGTTTATTTTGAATTTGAATAGTTTTGTAAGTAATCGTAGTTTGTAGTTTATATCATTTAAAAATAGGTATTAATTAAATAAATGTATCTTTTACAAATTGCAAGTAACTTTTTATTTTTGAATAAAATAAAGAAATTGTATTAAAATAAAAATACAATTTACAGTACCTACAGTTTAAGAATATTAATATATTTATTTATTTAAAGTAACTAATGTTTTAATCATATACTCTACGACACTGGTCAGTCATTTCCACTCAAAATACCTACATAATCGGATTAAAAGTTTTATAGGTGTATTGTATTTCTTCAGATACAAGGTGGGTTAGTCGAAAACATCTTAAACTGCCAGTTTTAGGTTGGTTTTTGTTATTATATCATATTACCTGTCCTCTCTGTATTTCAGTTCTCTAATGAGGGTCAAACTTGCAGTGAGCTATCAACAAATTGTGTACGGACTATAGTAACGGTCACCGTAGAAAGAATAATTTTTGTAAGTTTTTTTTTATTTTTTTATTTTACAATTATGAATAACATTGTAGAGCAATCAAATGCTATTGGTAAAGATATTTTCAAAGCATATAAAGCGTTTACCTCTAATTAATAAGTGTAAATTATTATTCTGAAAATTCTCAGACAAAATATTAACATATAAAAGAAGTATGGTTTTAAAAAATATTAGAAGAGTAAAACAGTCGATGATTATTTCGCTGCATTTGAGTGACGAACAGGAGGTGTAAATAATTGTAAACATAAAGACACTATAGAAGGGTCTAAAACTAAAATTTGGATGTTTAGTCTTATTGGATTTCAAGAAAGCAGCCATATTTTCTAACCCAACGGGGGTAACAACTCAACCAAATGTATTGAAATCAGAGAAAAACATCTGGTGTAACGACCATTTTATCAACTAGTAATATTTGATATAAAAATATACATACCATTCTGTTGCTGTAGATTCGTAAATAAACGAAAACTAAACGTCTTAGTTACAAAACAGTAGTTTTTATACTCCTTATCAATTGTTGAAAAAATGCTCCATAATTTTCCCAGACCACAACTTTGTAAGGAGGATATGTTAACAGGAAATAGATATGGGTGCGGTCTGTCACAAAACCCCATGCAGCAACCCTGGAGACGGTTTTATTAAAAAAATTATTTTTATAAAAGTTATTACATAAAATAAATTAGAAAAAATAATAATTTTAATTCTAACACCCCGATAGACAACAAAGCCTAGGTTCTTGTCCTGTCTATCGTTACGCTTAATATTTAAACAACTAAGAGGCTTTTTCCTACCTTTTTATAAAAATTGTTTTAAAATTCTTACCTTAAATAGAACACAAAGCATTAGTGATTGAAGGTGTAAAAACAACCGTAGCAGTCGTGCTATGCTCGAAGTATCCTTCATCCTCAAAATTTACATCCTCAACTTGATCTTCGTTGATGTGAAAATTTACCACTTAAAACACTTTTCCATCAATTAAGAAATGTAATTGAAATAAATCCTCAACACCATAGTTACTACCTAAACATACTTCGGTACTGAAGAAGAGATTGTTGATAACGAAATCTACATAGACTGCATCTAACTCTTGGGCAAATTCTAATAAGTTTAAATTAATATTCTGAAAATTTTCCGACAGAATATTAACACGTAAAATAAACTCACACTCTGCCATCGTTGCATACAGAACTGAAAAACAAAAGATTGATAGTAAAATGTATAAGGTTTTATTTAAGTAACTAGGTATCCTAAAAACTTATAAAAAACCTGTGTAAGGAAATTTTTAAAAAATAATGTAGGATTGTACGTAGCAGAGGGTAGCAGAGCGTAGCAGAGGGTAGCAGAGCGTAGCAGAGGGTAGCAGGGCGTCAGAGCAGAGCGTAGCAGAGGGTAGCAGCGGGTAGCAGAGCGACAGAGCAGAGCGACAGAGCAGAGCGTAGCAGAGCGACAGAGCAGAGCGTAGCAGAGGGTATCTGAGCGTAGCAGAGGGTAGCAGAGCGTCAGAGCAGAGCGTAGCAGAGGGTAGCAGAGCGTCAGAGGAGAGGGTAGCAGAGCGTAGCAGAGGGTAGCAGAGCGTAGCAGAGGGTAGCAGAGCGACAGAGCAGAGCGTAGCAGAGGGTATCAGAGCGTAGCAGAGGGTAGCAGAGCGTAGCAGAGGGTAGCAGTGTATAGCACAGAGGGTCAGAAACGTACACAACAAGAGTATAAATTAAGAAGTCAAAGTCTCTCGAATTTATTTGTAAACATGCCTTCAACATGCCAAATATGTGAACGAAAAAGTTCCTAAAACAGAACTCAACGAAAATGACTCACTGGCCAATCATTCAACAGAGGGGGAACATAATCAAATATCTTATGAAAATGACATCATTAATCTTGAAAAATATATTTAAGATTTAGGAAATACAGATCAAATATACGGACCAAAGTTCAACTGGCCTACGGGAGAATGGTCACTTGGAAATAAAACAATTGAGTTTGGTAAAGATATCATTCAGATGGACTCACACAAGTTTAAACCTACGCAGGATGTCTACGACCTGCTGTTTTCAAAGCAACCAACACAATATACGCTTACCGATCAAAAAATCTACAAAGTTTTTTTAGACATCTCAGGTGTCCACAAGGATGGACGAGGTCGACTACCTCATCAATCTCATTCATCAAAATACGAAACAATTATTAAACCAATGTACCTAGGTAGAAAAATGTCACACACCCTACATGGAATTGACAAAACACGTGCCCAAGACGTACAGGAAAGAAGCCACATATCCTAGAATAGTCAAACACGAGACCAAGATATATCAGACAAGCAAAGACCTCAGTGTAAAAGAAAACATATTAAGGTTCAAGATACTGCAGGCATACAATAAAAAAAAAATCGTGTTGATTTCTCCATAAATGACACAAAGGGTGTGGTAGACAAACAGCTACTGGATGAAATATGGACCCTCTATAACGAACATGACGACCCAAACTTTCTTGTAGAAGGACTTAAAATTTTATCAAAAAACAATGCCTTAAATGGAAAAGAAGCAGAATTAATTGCAGACGAATTGCGGTATCTAGAGATTATTTACTAATTAAATACTTTACTATAAAACCTATCTTAATAAACCAATTATCAATAATAAATATATTGTTTTATTTTTAGTAAATAAAAATAAAAATGAATTTCCCTCTTTTATTATCTACATAACCCAAAGACTTACTTATTATCTACATAACCCAAAGACTTACTCATTATCTTTATCTAAAAACAGCGATGACGTAATTTTCTATTCTTGGTAATTTCGCCAACAGCGATGACGTAATTTTCTATTCTTGGTAATTTCGCCCAAGATTTTACCGAACTGTTCCTAAAGCGGACCAACGCCCTAAATTTTATCATTTTCTGAAAAAATTATCATCGCTTTTCGAAAAATTGATTTTGTGTTGTTCTAATAATTAATTATAAAATTAAATACTATTATTATTTTAAATAAACTCGTTTGTAAATTTTTATCACAGCATGATAGCGTGTAAGCCTCAACTCGAAAATATAGTTAATTTACAACAGGGATTTCGTAAAATGACTAATTGTAGTGTTTTATACACATAAATCAGCTGATTTCATAAAAATTTGAAAATAAACATCCCCGATTTTTCTCAAACAGCATTTTCTTACACTCTTTTTCTTTATCAGAGAGTACCACGTGACCATTTCGAAACCCTATAAAAGAGAGCAGCAGCAGCGTCTGTTTCATTTCTGCTCCTGCTACAGCTGCTATCAGTAAATTTGTGCGCGTTTTTGAGTTTTAAAAAATTTTGAATTTTTTCGAAATTTTTTGAGTTTTTAACTATTTTATTAAGTTTTATCGTAAGTCTACAATTTTGATGTTTGAATTTTTTTGATTTTTTAAAAAAAATTGATTTTTTCGAAATTTTTGAGTTTGTACTTTTTACTCATCACATTTTTTTTATTATCAGTAAGTACCACGTGACCGTTTTCAAAAACCTATAAAGAGCGGCCTTCTCAGCGTCTGTATCATTTCTGTTGTTGCTATCAAACTGTTATCAACTGCTGTAAGTTTTCATTTTTTTGAGTTTTTAAAAAAAATTTTTTTTTCGAAATTTTTTTTTTGAGTTTTAAAAGTTTTTAAAAATATATTTTGATAATGGAGAAATACCTTATACTAAAAGACGTCGTTAAGAAAGTACGCAAATTTGGGGTACAGGGACGAACTCTGGAATTTAAAATTAAACCAATACCCAAAGATGAAGAGCCTGTAGGATGGGTCAAGGGTGCTATCGAGGATATTATAGCAAAAGGGTAGAAGATGTAGACCCCTCTGACCAAGTGGGGTTTACATTTTGTTCCAAAGATTTTGCGAGAGGTGAGGGCTGGTTAAGATTTAAACCCGCAAGTGAAGTGACCTATGACGATGTTTTGACTAAAATCTCATCGATTTACCAATCCAACTCCACTGGCCTTAACACAGAGACATTTTGTCTTGGCGTTACTACGGTCAAGATGCCTCGAGGAACAGGCATACCTAGAGGTCGCAACTACAACAATTTCGAGAAGGAGTGTGGACAGAGAAAAGGGATAGTTACTATTAAGAATAAGGACAATCTCTGCCTTCCTCGCGCACTCGTGGTAGCCTTAGCCCACAAGCAGAAAGACTGCGACTACCGAAAAATAAGACGAGATATTGGAAAAATCCAGAAACAAAGAGCTCACCAGCTGTTGACATCGTCAGGTGTTGCCATACCTAACGAGGTTGCTGGTATCCTTGAACTACAAAAGTCTCAAGAGTATTTAAAAGATTATAAAATCAAAGTGTATTCATATGGAAGCAAAGGTCGAGATATTATTTTCAGTGGTTGTAGTGATGGCCCCTCTCTAAACTTGCTCTACCAAGGGGATCATTATAATGTGATCACCTCGCTAACTGCGGCATTCTACTGTAGTTATTATTGTGAAGACTGTAATGTTCCATATAATAATAAAAGCGAGCATCGGTGCGGTGGTACGTGTTTTGCATGCAGGAGATCACCACCCTGTTCTAAAAATCTGATTAAACAACGTTGTGGTGATTGTGGTAGAGATTTTTACGGGGATGATTGTTTCCGAGCACATTTGAAGTCGGTATGTAGCAAAATAAGAAAATGTGAAAAATGTTTTAAGATCTACACTCATAAACACGTCTGTGGAGAGATTTATTGTAAAATATGTAAGTCCAAGCAAGCTGCGGATCATTTGTGTTATATACAACCAGACAATCGATCTCCAAAAATAAATGATACCCTGTTTGTTTTTTACGACCTGGAGACTCGTCAGGAAAAGGTATTACTTGACGGTTCCATTCAGCAGGAACCTAATTTATGTGTATTTAAACAATGCTGTTACATCTGTTTGAATACAAATACAAAAGTATGTAAAAAATGTGGAGTAAGATTACAGATTTTACAACACCAACCAATAGAACGCTTTATGGAATTTGTGTTGAATCAACGGAAAATATTTAAAAAAAATATAGTTGT
Organism: Altica lythri; assembly: GCA_964028335.1. Classification (NCBI taxonomy): domain Eukaryota; kingdom Metazoa; phylum Arthropoda; class Insecta; order Coleoptera; family Chrysomelidae; genus Altica; species Altica lythri. Next base: position 231,378 of record CAXIIO010000021.1, on the reverse strand, counting down.
AATCACACACAATGGAGGCGGTTTTGACCACCAATTTATCCTTAATTATATTCTCACAAAGACCGATTTAACCCCCGATCTCATTATGCGTGGTACAAAATTAATTTCAATGACTGTTGGTAATGTTAGATTTCTTGATAGTCTAAACTATTTTCCTATGCCTCTCTCTTCTCTTCCTAAGGCTTTTGGTTTGACAGAATTGAAAAAGGGTTATTTTCCACATCTGTTTAACAGAGTGGAAAATCAAAATTATATAGGACCGTTGCCTGCTTTGACTTTTTACGACCCTGATAATTTAAAGGAGGATGCACGTGAAAAATTAATTAAATGGCATGCAGAAAGGGTGGCTGAGAATTACGTTTTTAATTTTCAGAAAGAGATTGAAGAATATTGTACATCTGATGTTGATATTCGTACAAATGCATGCCTGAAATTCCGTCAACAGCTTCTGGCAACATCTAACGTTTGCCCCTTCACAGAAGCTAGCACTATAGCCTCAGCCTGTAACAAGGTATTTAGGCGTAATTTTCTACAATCAAACACGATAGGATTGATACCCAAAGGCGGTTATAGATGCCGGGATAATCAGTCTAAAATAGCTCTACAGTGGTTATTGTGGGAAGAACGAGAAAGAGGTATTGTAATACAACATGCCGCTAGAGGATCGGAAGCTCTTGTCGGAGGATGCAAAGTTGACGGGTTCTGTGAAGAAACCAGACAGATATTTGAATTTCAAGGGTGTTACTACCATGGGTGTCCTTCTTGTTATAAACATCAGAGGGATCAACCTCTTAAAGATGATCCTTCAGATTGTATGGAGAATCGATATGACAAAACGATTGCTAAGATTCAACATCTCAAATCTTTTGGGTACAAGATCGTTGAAATGTGGGAATGTGATTTTCGGAAGCAGATTAATAACGATATTCAAAAGTACACTGAAAATCATCCCTGTTTAAAAAATCTACCTTTAAATGCTCGAGATGCCTTATACGGGGGTATAACAGGAAACTGTATGGAATATTACAAATCCAAGGAAGGTGAACAAATAAAATATGTTGACGTCTGCTCTCTTTACCCCTGGGTCTGCAAATACAGAAAATTTCCTGTTGGCCACCCAAAAAGAATTTACGTGGGTGAAGAGTGCAAACATGTCGATTTAAAAGAAATGTCAGGTGTGATAAAATGTAAAATATTGCCTCCTACCAATCTCTATCACCCTGTTCTTCCCGCTAAGATGAACAACAAATGCATGTTTACACTATGCCGAAAGTGTGGTGAAGACTTTATTAAAGATGAGTGTACACATTCTGCGGAGGGGAGGGCCTTAACAGGGACGTGGGTAATAGAAGAAGTTGTAAAAGCTGTTGAAAAAGGTTACACTCAGATGGACACGTATGAGATTTGGTTGTACGATACTATTCAGTTGTGACAAAATCAAAAGGGTCTGTTTTCGGATATGATGAATAAATTTATCAAAATAAAACAACAAGCGTCAGGATGGCCAAAACAGTGCATAACCGAGGAAGAGAAAAATCAATATATCGAAGAATTTCTGCAAAGAGAAGATGTTTTATTGGAGTTTGGCGAGATTACGGAAAACCCTGGACTTCGATGTCTCGCTAAATTAATGTTAAATTCATTCTGGGTAAAGTTCGCTCAGCGTGAAAATTTGCCCAAAACAAGTATTGTACGAACTAGTCAGGAATTTTACACTATGATGGCAAACCCTGCTATATACGTTAACACCATTCTTCCTGTTAATGAGGAGACGTTAATCGTAACTTGGGAGTATAGGGAGGAAGCTTACGATCTTAGTCCTACGGTTAATGTGGTCTTAGCAACCTACGTCACAGCTCTGGCACGATTAAAATTATATTCCTATCTTGAGCAAATAGAAGATAGGGTGCTATATTATGATACAGATAGTGTTATCTATTTATCTCACCCTCGTTACCCTGATCTTCCTACAGGTGATTGTATTGGTGATTTAACCGATGAATTGAGTGGTGCTTACATTACAGAGTTTGTTCCTGGCGGGCCCAAAAACTATGCATACAGGTACACCATTAACGGTAAAGAGAACGTTTGTTGTAAAGTAAAAGGTATTTCGTTGAATTATAACACCTCCAAATTTATAAATTTTGATAAAATAAAAGAAATGGTTCTTGAAAAATCAGTTCCTATTAGTATCGTTTGTAGACAAATAGCGCGAACGAAGGAACATGATGTCGTTACACGAAATTTTGAGAAAGTGTATAAACCTCTTTCTATGAAGAGGAAGTTTTTTGATGATGGTACCTCTGTTCCTTACGGATATAAAAAACCAAAATTAGATTAATTTCTAGTGTTAGGTTTTAATTAAAAAAATTACATCTCTGAAAATAAAATTAACCAAGGTAGCCAATGAAAATTGGAGCCTTGATTTTTTAGTTTTAAGAAATGTAATATTTTACGTATTTCTCCTTGTAATACAAATAATTGTCTTCCAAAAAATTAACTAAAACCTCATCCTGATAAACTAAATATTTACATATTGTTACGTTCTAGGGGTTCAAAAATAAAATCACTGCTGAACGAAAATGTCTAATTTATTTACACACTACAAACTAAACGAATTATAACGAAATAACTAAACTAACTATAACACTCTAATTTATATACAACAATTAACTTCGATTTATATTCACTATTTATTTTCACTTCGTAGATCGCTCGAATATTTAGACTATCGTTGTTAACTTTAAACTTCCTTGTTGTCCGCCGCATCTCAGCTTATATAGCTGTTCACCGCTTGCAGAACATCGTTCGGTAACACTTTCTCGAAGGTCTTGTCAGCGCGCGTATGATCAGGAATTATCTCGATTATTCCGTTTCGAGAATCAGTTGTTTACCCGCAGCGCTATCAAAGCGACAGGGGCGTACTAAGGGAAGTCTCGCTCGTTACACTGCCCCCTCCTTAAGACGTTCGGTCCCCGAACACCTTGGTTGGTATGTCTGAACCTACAGGTATCTCCCCTTCTGCAGCTCCCTTGCTTTTCGAAATAGCAATCCACAGTCTTCTCCTTCATTGTGTTTCCGCTCGGGTTGAAAATGCACACGAGTATCTCTATTCCTGTCTTATGGAAAAGCACCTCGAGCATGTTCCGGACGACTCTCCAGTTGAGTTGATCTAGACCACAACCCAACTTAGGCACAGCCAGCTTCTTCACTTCCAACCTGGTGAGTTCGTTTCTTAGGTTCAGCAAGGTATTCCACATACTTCTATAGCTAGGCTTGTGATCGGAAAACCTCTTAGTCACCATGTAGAAGAGGTGACGATGACCGTCAGTGAGACTTAGAATTTTTCCGGGATGGGGCTGTTGTCTGGAGAGCTCAGATACACGGCCAAACTTCTTCCTGAAGACTAATGCTATTCCCCTGGACATACGCAGATCTTCGGCGACACAATGGGCTAGGGAATAATCTCCAGGCACAGAGAAGAGGTCCTGCTGCTGCTCGGTGGTAACTCCGAATCGAGCCTTCCCAGTTCCACCATAGTTCTCCATGAACTGGTCGAAACTCATCTCAACATGCTCTGGGCTGGTCGTCCTTCTCAGATGGGTCTCGTCTTGTTCGTCGTAGTCCGCCTCGTATTTCGCCAACCGATTTACATGGACCACGCGCCTCTTGCCCCTTGGTAGTTTTTGTATACGGTACACTACATCATTGATCCTTTTTACCACTCTGTATGGACCCTCCCAACTCCTCTGTAGCTTAGGTGATAATCCTCTCTTCTTCTGGGGGTTGTACAGCCAGACCAAATCTCCAGCGTTGAAACCACCTTCTGTAGCTTTGCTGTCATAGCGGGTCTTCATTCGGTCACTAGCTACTTGTATGTTTTGTCGGACCTTCTCATGAATGTAGTGTAGCCTGCCCCTCAATGTGCTCACGTAGTCCTCACCAGCTATCTCTGTTCCGGGCTTACATCCAAACTCTAGGTCACAGGGTAATCTTATTTCCCGGCCGAACATGACACAAGCTGGTGTCTCTCTAGTAGACTCTTGCACGGCTGATCTGTAGGCCATGGTGAACAGATGAAGGTACCGGTCCCAGTCTCTTTGATGGTCAGAGACCACTTTAGCCAAATATTTTCCCACAGTTTTATTCATTCTTTCGACTAGGCCATCTGACTGTGGGTGAAGAGGTGTTGTCCTGGTCTTCTTGACTCCGAGTATTTCACAAATGCTCTGGAATAGGCCAGACTCGAAATTTCGTCCCTGATCAGAATGTAGCTCCAGTGGCACTCCAAACCGACTAAACATTTCCTTTATCAGCACGTCTGCCACTGTCGAGGCCTCTTGGTTTGGGATGGCATGTGCTTCAACCCATTTGGTAAAGTAATCCGACGCCACCAATATGTACTTGTTCCCATCGTCGGTCTCTGGGAATGGGCCTGCGATGTCTATAGCAACTCTTTCAATAGGACTGCCTACGTTATACTGATTCATTGGCGCTCGTCGTTTTCCTCTTGGGCCATTCGTTGAAGCACAAAGTCTACATTTTCGGCACCAGTCCTTGACGTCTTCTTTGCAGTTGACCCAGTAAAAACGTTCTCTGATCTTTTCCAACGTTTTCTTGATGCCGAAGTGTCCACCGGAGGTTCCATTATGAAGTTTCTCCAATACTTCTGTCGTCCGACTCCGGGGAATTATCAGCTGAGTCCTAGCTGCAGTACCCTCGTCATTCTCGACGGACCTCTTCAACAATCCATCCTCTACAATAATGGAGTCCCACTGCGCCCAGTAGGACTTGACCCTGGGACTCAGGTGACTCACTTCTTCCCATCTTGGTCTCTGTCCGTTTGCTTTCCAGTCAAGCAACATCTTTAGTTCGGTGTCACCTTCTTGGTCTCGCTTCAGGGATTCTGGCAGCCAATCTAGATCCACGACGGTGGTTCTTAAACAGAATTCCTTCTCTTCTGCTTTGCTGCAGTGTTTGCAGTCGGAAGGACAAGGTCTCCTCTTAATGCAACAATTAAGGCAGTTGCTTTCTCTTCATCGTCCCAGCAGTTGGCGTTGGCTGCTGCTTCAAATTGTTTCTGGTATGTGCTCCAGGGTGTTTTGCCATCAAAAGTAGGAGGTTTGATCTTTGTTCGGCCTGGCTCACCCCGTTCTCCCAGCTTAACCGAACAATATTTGCTGAAGTTCTTACTCAATCGCTCTTCCATGGTTTTCACCTGTTCTTCCAATTTTACTTGCATTTCTTCTTCCATATTAACCAATCTGCCTTCAATGTTTCCAACCCTGTCTTCAAATTTTCCAACCCTGTCTTCAAATTTTCCAATTTTATCGCTCACGTTCCCCATCTCGTCTTTTACGTTTCCCATTTCGTCTTTTACGCTTCCAATTTCGTCTTTTACGCTTCCAATCTGTTTCCAGTTTGGAGTAATTATTCTTCAACTCATTTTCAATAAATGTCAATTTATCTCCCAAATTATCTTCCATTTTCTTAGTGTTTTCTTCCATTTTCTTAGTGTTTTCTTCCATTTTATTCTCCATTTTCTGGGTGTTTTCTTCCATTTTATTTGTGTTTTCCTCCATTTTCAAGCTCATTTTTTCAAGGGCTTGCTGGAAAAATTCCATTGTCGCCTGATCCATTTTCTTCGTCTGTGATCTCGTAACTGGCATACAAAATATTCACTAATGAAGTCCACAATTTAAATTAACACAGCAGTTCAATTTACCCCACACCTGACACCAATTGTTACGTTCTAGGGGTTCAAAAATAAAATCACTGCTGAACGAAAATGTCTAATTTATTTACACACTACAAACTAAACGAATTATAACGAAATAACTAAACTAACTATAACACTCTAATTTATATACAACAATTAACTTCGATTTATATTCACTATTTATTTTCACTTCGTAGATCGCTCGAATATTTAGACTATCGTTGTTAACTTTAAACTTCCTTGTTGTCCGCCGCATCTCAGCTTATATAGCTGTTCACCGCTTCCAGAACATCGTTCGGTAACACTTTCTCGAAGGTCTTGTCAGCGCGCGTATGATCAGGAATTATCTCGATTATTCCGTTTCGAGAATCAGTTGTTTACCCGCAGCGCTATCAAAGCGACAGGGGCGTACTAAGGGAAGTCTCGCTCGTTACAATATTAAGAATAGAAAAGATGTTCAGTTAAGACCAGTAAACGATATCTGTTACGGACCACCTATTGAAAATGTTTGAACTAAAAAGATGTCCGGCAGATCACTAAAAGATGTCTACTGAGCCACACTCCTTATTTAAATATTAAGAATAAAAAAAGATGTTTTGAACAACCACAAAAAGATACCAATGTAATGGTCACAAAAAGATGTTGTTTCGAAACCAAAAAAAAAAAAAAAATGTGCTTAAAAAATATCTTATAAGATCAATAAAAGATACCCTATATGGTCAACAAAAGATACCGATAAAGGTCACCAAAAGATACCTGACGGGTCACCAAAATATATCTTATAAGATTGATGTCTAATGCTTTTGAGGTAGCCAATGATAAATGGAGCCTTAAAGTGGTTTTATAGGGCTATTGGCGAAGCTTTCCACTAAAAAAAGCTAACGCGCCATGGTAATACCTCTTAAGGTGGTGTGGAAATGTACCGACTAAATTCCCTACTTAAACTACTATATACAGCTAAAATACTAAAATTTTACATGTTTATAATATAAACCAGTTTTAACTCGATTATTAAAAAAGAATCTAAATCTTCCCATATTAATTGTCTATTTCGAAAACGTTTAAGATTATTTAAATAAACTTTAAATTTATTTAAATAATATTTTAAAATAGCTAAATTACTTTCAAGCTTTGAAAAATTACCTAAAGTTTTATCTTTACACAAAAGTTCCCTTTTAATACACCCTATAATTCTTTTTAAATTATCAATGTATGTTTGATAATCTTTTTTTTGATATAATTAATCTACTTACATCTTTGTAGAAGCTGCAGCCTCACTGTTTGCACTGTTAGTGTTCATTTTCTTGAAGTTGACTACTGAACAGGATATTTTCTAGGTGCGTATTTATATACAAGAATTACGTATAATATTAGTAATAAAAATGTTATCTGGAAATTATTTATTGTAATTGAAAGCAAAAAACACTTAGGTACAATTAAAATAATACAAAGTAACAAACTTATAATAAAATCAATGAAAATCAGTCCTTGCATAAATTAATTTACATAATTATTAAATTTGTAAAACAAAATATTTTTATATTCAATTAAAAGTGATACAAAGTAACTCTAATCAAATCATATATATGCATATTTATATAGAATTGTATTACTGCATTAAATATACTCAATTAACATTTTAATTTACATACCTACCTATGTTTTGAAAGAATTACAATTATTCCTAATATTTTGCAATATTATGGGATTTACTCAATTAACATATTTAATTTATATATTTATTATTTTTTCTAATTTTACATTTGAAAGGGCTGTAATATATACCTTCTGAATTGGTTACAATTTAATTCTTAACGCTTACTGAACGATTTTTTGCAATAAGCTTTTTTTAATATTATTGTGAAGGGTACAAGGTTTATAGTGTCTTAAGGCACTTTTTTAAAAAATTATTATGTCAATTATCTCCGCCATTTTTTATTCCCTACAAGTTGTTATTCGGCCTGAAGTTGGTGACACTAACGTCACACAGGTTTGCGTCTTACGATCCCTAACTTACCGACCGACCTGAAGTTGGCACCCTGCTGCAAGGGTGTAGTGGAGGGGGTAAAGTCTGTCTGGGCTGGCGGCGCCTGTCTGTCCAAACCGGCCCATTCTCTACTAGTTAAATATGGAGTTCCACAAGGAAGCGTTCTGGGTCCGACACTCTTCATTATATACTTAAATAATTTATTACAAATTGAATCTGAAGGAAAAATCATGTCCTTCGCTGATGATACGGTAATATTTTATAGTGATTCATCATGGAATAATCTCAGAGAAAAAGTGGAGAGGGACTTCTCTAAAATAATGCGTTGGTTTGACACGAAAATGTTGACGATGAACTTTAATAAAACCTTCTTCATGCCATTCACATCATACGGAAAATACTTACCATCTTATACAAAGCTACGTTTTAACAAAAACAATATAACAGTCGAAATTACATCAACAGCAGAAATAAAATATTTGGGAGTTTACATAGACAGACATTTAAAATGGGAATCACACATAAATAATGTAATAAAAAAATTGAGATTCATTCTTTATAAATTTAAATATTTGTCGAACATACTGAACTCGGATCAAATGAAAATACTTTACCATTCTCTAGCTGAATCGCATTTAAGATATGGCATAATAGCCTGGGGAGGAGCTAACACTACCCTGATTAAAAATCTCGAAATAACACAAAAATTACTTCTTAAAATCATCCATAGAAAACCGAGACATTACTCAACCAATCTTTTATATCAGGAAGATAAAGTGTTTGATATAATCCAATTATTTTGTCACAATCTTCTTATTTATCAATACAGACACAAACAGGACCTCAATAGAATAAACCATAGTCACAACACAAGGCACAAACTCAATGCGTTCCAAGTACCAAAACCAGAAAATACCGCAGCAGTGAAATGTCATACATACATTGCACCAAAGTTGTACAATTTACTAGACACGAATCTTAAAAAAATACATTCCTTTTCAATGTTTAAGAGTAAAAGTAAAGAATGGTTATTCAATGTACGAAGAGAAAACTTGCACCAATTCATCGATAAGAGAAATACTTATTTTATAACCAAACTGTAGTTCCATATTAAATGTATGATAGGGTTAATTTCAGTAACTGTGCCATCAAATTTTATTTTATTTGATGTAACTGTTTATGTGCTTTAGAAATATTAGTAGAATAATATATGTAACTTATACTGAAAGGAAAACCATAAGTGTTCAAATCTAAGATTTTTTTTAATGTATTCTCACACAATTGTTTGTATTCCATAATTAACTGTAAACGAAAACCATGAAGGGATATTATTGATAACAGTATTATTTTCATTTTATTTTGTTGTATCTAAATTTCTGAATCATATAACTACTAACAAGATTATCTACATCGCGAACAGCCAATGGCTTAGCGATTTTCTTTTCGTTTTTTTTGGACCATTATATAATTTAGTTATCTCTTTTGTAATTTTATCCAAATAAACGTTATTATTATTATTATTATTATATTATTATCAGAACAAATATACCTATATAAAATAAAGCAATTTTTTTAAAACATGCAAAGAGAATAAAAACTGGTAGTAGGTATTAGTGCTCGTTTAAAACACTCGCAAGTTGTCCAAGTCCACTGTAAATTTGAATGCGAGATTTGACAACAGCGCTCGAAATAGCACATACATTATGAATTCACGTGGTCATGAGCATAACACTAGGATCCGCAAATTAAATCTTACCGCCATCAGTTACATATAAGATATTACAATAATTAAAGTTTAATAATTAATTATATTAATCGATGAACAGTGTTAATACTTTTAATTTAGGTCAGTATTATAATTGATAAGCTAGAAATTATATCAAAATTTTTAAACGAATACCATATTTTAATTTGCAGCTGCCTTTTGGAACCGCTTTATTAATTTGACTGTATTTACATTTACCAAAAAAGATGGACTTTTCTGATTCGAATTCAGAAATAGATGAATCAGAAATTGATTTTAATGTACTAGATTTAGAATTAATAGACGTTAATATCAAAACAGAAATAGAAAGCACTTCTCCTAATAATTCAGACATTTATTCAGACATTTTTAAAACCGAAAGTTCTTCATACGAATATGAGTTAGAATTAGAAACAATTAATGCTAATAACTTTGGACAAAATAATGATCAACCAACTATTAAAGAGGAATTTGAAAGTGTAGATTACGAAATAAAGAAAGAATTCTTACATAGTGTTTGCGATTTACCTACGCTGAAAAGTGAAGATTTCGAAATTGTAGATGGAAATGGAGAGCAAATGAGGAAAAAGGAGAAAGTGAGCAACAACCAGTGTCCTTTTTGCATGAAAAGTAAATTTCTTCTAATTTTTAAATTAATCTTTTTTAGTTTCTTTAATAATTTTTTTTTTTGGTATTGGAATATTTTTATAAGAAATACGAAAGATTTAGATTTTTTTTGTGTTTTGGTTCATAATTTTCTTTGGGTTTAAGGGTTTTACAGATTGCTTGGTATTAAAACTAGCCAACATTTTAATAAAATTAAAAAAAAAATTGTTAAGAATGAATTTTTCCTTCAAAATGATCTAAGTAATAAAAGAATAAGAACTTTTCCAAAAAACAAAAAACCGTTTAATTTGTCCATTTTTTCAAAAAATTCAAAAGCCTTTAAATCATCAAAATTTCATAAAAACAACCAAAAAGTCATAAAAACCTTGATAGAAAACAGAAAACCGATAAATTTGTCGATATCCAAAACATTAAATTTTTTGATTAAAAAAAAAAGGTGAGAGGTATCAAGGTACACCCGGATGGAACGAAGTTCCTTTCGATTAATTAGAGAAGGAATTGTAATTTGTAAACACAATAGATTGTTTATACATACATAAGCCTTTATTATTGTCTGTATAAAATCTCCACTTACCTAAGTCCATCAGCAATATCCAAAATTTGTGGGGAGCCACAAATGTCAGGATATTTTATTGTTATTATTTTCTATTATTTTATTATTTATTATCTACAAAAACTTGTATAAACTTAAAATTAAAAAAATAACATACTAAAGGAAACCCACAAACAAAAAAGCCAAAACATACAGTAATATATTGTCCTGTTTGTTTATAACATCTTTAAATATATATTATTTTATTTATAACATCGAAATATGTATATACTTGATAAGACTAATCCACTTCTTCCTTTCCACATTATTTCTGGGAAAAGTAAAAAAATTGCAGTTTTTCTGCTCGCTATAATGTTTGCAATTGGGGACGAAACACATCACCATTTTTACTGCAACAGAATACTATTTAATAGTTAAAGAATACATAATTAATTACAAGATTACCATAATAAAATTTATAAACTTGTAAACAAAACATAACCTCAATTCCACAAAAATGCATATAAAATTTGAACACTTACACTAACTTTCAATGTTTATTCACTATCACAAATTGGATACAATAGGTCGTATGAAAAGTGTCCGGAAAACCCTAAGATTTTTGATTAGAAACCACTACAAGTAGGTAATAGAAAAATCTTTTATGGCTTTTTCAATGCAAATATGTTTTGTTTGGAAAGATTTTTAAGCTCCTCCCATAGCTGACGTCACACTTTTGTATCCATTGTAATAATAAATAATAATAATAATAATAAAAATGTTTATTCAAAGAAAAGATACAATACATACAATGGAAATACATTAAGTTCATTATAATTTCCTATAAATAAACACAAATACCACTTGAAGCAGAAATGCTTGTGCAGTGGCTAATTGGTTTCATGTATAATGCAGAAAATAGCCTAAGTATACACTATTCTTTCACAATCAATACAAATTTTTATTACTTATGAATAATAAGACAACAAAAAAGAAAAAAAAAACAATGAATATTCCATTTTTATATTATTAGAAAAAAAACTGAATTTCAAAAACTAGAAATAAATTGTAACATCCCTACGTTCTGTTTATCAAAAAATAACATACCAACAAATGAGAAAAAAAAAACACAATTACTACTATGAGTCCAATTATTTAACACTTATTTTATTTTCTAATGTCAGTTAAATTATGAATTACTCCAAGAGGCGTTTCTGTAATATATTTTTTTATTTTGATTTTGAATTGTTTTATATATACATATATATATTTATATCTATATATATATAAATTTCATAAAAAACAACAGAAATGCCAAGTCTCCTTCTTTATCAATAGAAAAAGAAACAAGAACTTTTTTAAAAAAATAACCCAAATTTACTTATTACTAAATCAGACAAAGGCAATGTCACCGTTTTAATGGACAGAGATACTTATGTCCAAAAATCATTGGAATTGCTTAATGATCGTGAGACATATGTACCAGTTGACAAAGATCCGACTTCTACAATAGAAAATGCTTGTTTTAAATTGGTTGGAGAACTCAAAAGAAAGAACCACATTACACCTGAAGTAGCAAAATCAATTTTAGTTTACAATGGGATTTGTCCCAAGTATTACGGGTTACCCAAAATACACAAACCCGATGTGCCACTTCGTCCAATAGTTTCTTGCATAAGTTCGCCTACACAACCTTTGGCTAAGTTAATTTCTGAAATTTTGGCGGTTTCTTTTGAAGACTTCAACAAATTTAGAATCAAAGATACGTTTGAAATTGCACAAAAAATTAACAACATAAATATACCTGAAGGATTTGTAGTTGTTTCATTTGATGTAGTGTCTCTATTTACAAACATTCCACTAGATTTAGTTATTTTAATTATAGATGAACATTTTAATCTAATACAACCTAATTGTCAAATACCAAAAACAATGTTTGTTAAGATTGTCACCTTCCTTTACAATAATACTTACTTTTCTTTCAAAGAACAATTTTATAGACAAAAATTGGGTGTACCGATGGGTGGAGCTGCCTCACCAGTGATATCCGAGATAGTAATGAATAAGATTTTATACTTTGTAACAAGCCAAGTCAATTTTCAAATTCCTTTCTTGTATCAATATGTAGACGACTTGATTATGGCTGTACCTAGTTCAGAAGTTCAAAGTACATTAACGATTTTCAATTCTTTCAATCATCATCTCCAATTCACTGTGGAGGAGGAGTCTAACTCTTCGGTTCCCTTCCTAGATACACTAGTAGTTAGAACTGCATCAAACTCTATTTGTTTAGATTGGTATAGAAAAAATACCAATTCGGGTAGATATATTCCTTTCAACTCATACCACCCGATGAAACAAAAGGTTAATATAGTTTTGGCTATGAAAAACAGGATCATTAAAATCTCTCATCCGTCTTTCAGAGAGAAAAATCTAAAACTTTTGTTCGAAACATTAACTAGTAACAATTATCCAAAAGGACTGTTGAACAAATTACTCTATACTGACATACAACAACTCACTACTAATATAACATCTAACATAGATAATAACGATAACAACAATTTAACACAGGTGAAATATGGAACACTACCATTCATAAATAATTTAACACAACCTCTCACAAGGTTGTTTAGTCAGTTTAACATAAAAATAGCTAATTACAATGTAAAGAAACTTAACTTATTCTACTCCAAATTAAAAGATCCTACTCCAACTGAAAAAAGTAGCAACGTTATCTATAGTATTCCTTGTGAATGTGGCAAAATCTATATTGGACAGACAAGTCAGCGTCTCCAGAAAAGATTAGCTCTTCACAAAAGTGATTGTAAACACAAACCTTTGGCGACGAGTCTTAGTATCCATGCCAACGACAATGACAACCGTGTCTTGTACAATGAAGTTGTAATACTCGATAGGGCAACAAAAGATTCGCATCGCAAAGTGTTAGAAATGTGTTACATCAATAATTGCTCCAACTCTTTAAATCACAAAAAGGATGTGGATGGGTTAAGTTCCATTTATACTTATTTGCTTAAACAGAACTATACCAAGAACAAGAGACTTCCACAGTCTTATGAGAGACGCTCTTAATATTATGTTCCTCCTAAAAATAAAATAATAAAATTAATCATCTTTCAGTGCAAGTTTTTTCGTTTTTGTTTCCATATCTCATTTTAAAAACAAAACTTTTAATTGTGTCATTATAAATATTTTAATTATTAAAACTTACCTTATTGTTACTCCTTTCAACTAAGTTTAAAACTTTATATTTAGAAAACACCAATTGTAAATATTAATTACATTACAAATTTTGTAAAAGTAAATGTTACCCCAAAAATATCCATAAACAATAATATTAACATAACCTAAAATAATCTTCGGGTATCCACCCAACCTTGTCTTGGCTAATTGAGGTAACACGGACACTAAATTTTAATACTGTTTTAACAACTTTCTCTTAATTATTTGTAGTTTGAGATTTTATTTGATTTCACTTAACAATGTATTTTACAATTGGAACAAAAATAATCAACTTAGTAAGTAGGGAGATGCAATTTTAATGTAAATTTTACCAAGTACTGAAATGAGTACCGTTTTAAACCAAAAAAGAAGAAGATATTAGTCAAATGTCAGTATGATAAGTGACAACCGAACTGACAGTTGACTTATACATTCTGAATTTTCTAATTTCTCTACACGTGGCCGTTATTTTAAAAGAATTTTTTTAAAAAACTCCGTAGCCGTTTTACGTAATTTCCAGTCAAAATTACATAATAAGATGCTTATTTCTGTTCCTACATATCTCTAAGACTTGTGTCAAATTTTTGGTAAGATATAAATAACCAATAAGTATTCTGTTATAAGTTACATTTTTCTCAATGTAGTAAGTTCTGATGAAGCCAGACGTTTAGTTGGCGAAAGCTTAACAAAAAATAAAGACACCACATTGAAGCAACTAGTTTCTTTTCGCTTCCTTATTTAAAAATATTTAAAAAAAAGGGTTATTCCCAGCTGATATTGGAACCTATTATTTACTAGTAACCCGTTACTACCTACATTTATATATATATATATTATAACATATATGAGTGTGTATGAATAATAATTTGTTTTGATATATCAATTACTATGTTATAAAATATTCCTTACCATGAATTAATTTTGAATTTTAAATATAAATAGTGAATAGGTAAGAATTAACTTAATGTAATTATTTTCCAATATGATTATTTAAATATGCTACCGGCTATTCCCTTATGTCAGGGTCAGAGTTCCTAATATTCAACAAAATTAGATTCAAAATCAGTTAATATAAAAATTTTTTCAATAAAATGACTGTAAAACCACACTATCCTAGACCAATGATGTTTTCTAGGCATGAATTGCATATAAATTTCTAACCTTACTAATTCAAAATGTGTCAAACTTCAAAAATACCGTTGATAAACCCAAATATGCATCAAATATATGAAATGAAGTATTCTGATTTGAGTTAATAAACAATTCAAATTAAACTTATCAAAAAGTGAATAATAATAATTTCGTTAAACATATAAAACAGTGAAATAAAAATGTTCATTAAAATTACCAAAATCAAACACATAAAAACTCTTTATTGTAACGAGTGAAAAGTGGTTACCATTTGTACGAAGCTTCGCTCCTCTTCTGGAAAACCAGGATTCAGTTCTCAGGACAATCTACTTTCTTCCCCGGAACAGCAAAGATTTCAGGAAACTTTGTAGAGATCAAACAATCAATTCCCCTTCAAACCAAAAGATAAACTGCTGCAATTTCCTCTGGTAAGTGTAATTATGACTTTCTTTCTTGTTAAATATTAGTTTAATCTTCATTAACTTAATTAAAATGCAGTTGTACCATATACTGCTCAACCCCCAATTGAAATATCTATTTCTTCATAAAATAATATAAGTCTCTCTTACCAATTGCTTTCTCTGGTTACCTTGTGATAATATTTATACTTTAAACTGATTTAATACTTTCTTTTTTCAATATTTTCAAAAAAAACTCAAAATTTCTACGGAGCAATTTTTTTAATACAACTTCCCTTTCAAGAACCAGAAAACAAGAGAGTTTCTATCAAATCAACAAAAAAACAACTGACAAATTCAACAAACTTAAATCTATACATCCTTAACACCTAATCGCCTACTAATTCCTTATTTAAATAAAATTACTAACAAAATCTAATTCTTGATTCAATATTACAATTTAAAACAATGATTATTCTTTTTATTCTTATAAAATTTACTAGCACTACAAACTAATAATTTTCTCTTTTTCAGAATATTTCATTTGGCATTTGAACTATTAATAAATTAGAATATGGTTGATAAATTTGTATATTTTAAAAGTAAGTAGAAGTTTTAATATTTATTTTAATTATTTGTGATATTTTTATAATTTAATTTTCTTATTTAATTATACCCTTAATTCATTTAAAAATTAATGTTTAATTACTAATGTATTGGCAATTTTTATAAGCTTTTAATTATCTACTTTTCCCATTTATCAATTTCATAATTATTGAAACTTTATATAATGTAGATTAATCCATTTTGAATCTTTAAATAAAAATCTTTGAAATGAATTTGTATTTTTTCTTTCTTATTCTATTTTCTTTTTCCTTTTTTAGGAATTATGAAGAAGATGATGATAATTGATCCTAATGTTACTGCATTTGCGCTCTGACCCGAAAAAAGAAAATTTTCCTTTCTCTATTTTCCATAAGATTTTCATTCTACATTCTTATTTAATATAGCATAGTAACTCATATCATCTCAAATCCTCCAATTAAAATTTTTTTATAATCAATCATATGTCCATATTTGATTAAAAAAAATTATAATTTCTATTCTCACTTTAAAATTTCATTGCTGTCAAGTAACTTTACTTGATATATTATATCTTTAATATTTTAGTTTATTTTGTAAAGAAAATTTAACTTTATTTTAATAAAATAATACACATTTCTTTGTTTTACATTTCATTTTATAAAATGTTCATTTGATGTAATTGCTTGTAAATGATTATTTATATTCCAAAACTATAAATCAATAAACATTTAATTTATCTCATATTAACTTTAAAAAAAAAATTCTTTAACCAAGAATATTTAAACTTATCATTCATACCAGTTTCAATTGTAATATCTTTTCATTCCCGGACCTGTCTTAATGTTTATTCCATAAACATCCCAGCATTTTTCATAATAAATAAAAAAAAAAACTATGTACACCTACAACTACTATTTACAAACTAATATCTATTTACAAAACTGCTTGAAATATCATCTACCCTTCTGTAGGTGTAAATTTATATACATCTTTAATATTAAAAATTCCTCTCAATCTACCTGTACTAGGGCAAATCAATCTATAACTGTTTTGAGCATTCTCGTTATCTACCACATATGGTCCCTCAAATGGCATTAATAATTTAGCACATTGATTTTCCCTTTTGTTAGCCACTTGTAATGCTCTAATGATAACCAAGTCCCCCTTTTTGAATTTAGTTTTCTTTTTAAATTTCTGTTCCTGTCTTTTAATATATCTGTCAGCATTTCTTTTCAGATTTTTGTTGACCTTTTCTAAAATCTCATCCATTTCTTGATTTCTAACTACCTTCCAATTCCTTTCCGGTGCTCTTCCTTTAAATAATAATTCCGGGCATTCTTTTGTAATTCCATGCGGAGTTTCATTCACAAATCTCTGAACTTCTTCCAAGTTGTTTTCCCATAATTCGTGGTCTTGGCTACATAAAATTCTTAAGTATTTTATAATTTCTTTAATGTATCTCTCTGCTGGATTTGAAGAAGGTTTTCTTATACTTATAAAATTTACGTTTATGTCAAATTGCTGACAAGCTGACAAAAATTTATTATTCTCAAAATAGGTAGCATGGTCTAAGATGATTCTTTCTGGTTTTCCATGTACTTGTATGAAATTCTTTAAACATTTAATTACTAATTTAGTATTAGTTCTTGAGCATGGATATAGCTGCACATATTTGGTAAACACATCCACCATTACCAAAATATGTTTCTTTCCTTGGATACTTGGCACTAGGTTGCTTATGAAATCCATAGCTACTATTTGTAGAGGTCTTTGAGTGATTATTGGTCTATTTGTATTAATGTTATGATAATTTTTTTCTTTTGCCAATTGGCACATTGTACAAGCTTTACAAATTTCTTTAGTTTTAGTTAAATCATTCTTTGCATAAAAATTCTCTCTAAATAGCATCCATAACTTCCTCACCCCAATATGTCCATATTCCTGATGTAAATTGAATAAAATGTCTTTAGCATAATCTGATGTTATTACATAGGCATCCCAGTTTTCTAGCTTCTTATATATGATGTTATCTACTACAAAAGTTCTTCTCTTTTCTACTTCACTTAAATATCCCTGATCTCGAATAATTCTTTCTAAACTATACAACCCCTTTTTGTTCAATAACTTATTAATCCCAATTTTAAATTTAGTATGATCCCCTTGCTCTTCCACTTCTCTACTTAATGCATCAGCTATGATGTTGTTCTTTCCAGGTATGTATTTAATTTCAAAATCATATTCTTGCAGTAATAATAGCCATCTGTGTACCCTATTATTTGCATATCGATTCTTTAACATTGCAGTCAACGTATTGTGATCACTTTCTACCACAAATCTAGCCCCTAGTAAGAAAAATCTTAATTTTGTTATACAAAACACAACACTCGCCATTTCCTATTCCGTTACAGTGTATTTTTTTTCACTATTTTTCGTAACTCTTGAAACAAAACTAATGGGCACTTCTCCTTCTTCTTGGATTTGTATCAGCACTCCTGCTAACCTATCTATAGATGCATCAGTTCTAAGTACAAAAGGTTTATCATACTGTGGATGATATACTTTCAAGTTATTGGTGAAAATTCGTTTCAGTTCTTTGAAAGCTTGTTCTCGTTCTGGTGTCCATTTCCATTTAACATCTTTTTTTAGTAGTTCAATTAAGGGAACTTCTTTGCTCGATAAATCCGGAATCAATCTCTTGTAGTAGTTTAAAATTCCAAGGAATCCTCTTAATGTTTTTAAGTTACTGGGTGTTTGATAATTCAAAATCGCTTGTACTCTTTCTGGATCCATGCTTACCCCTGTAGTATTTAAAACATATCCTAAATATTTAATTTCTTGTTGGTAAAATTTACATTTTTCTACGTTTAATTTCAAACCCGCTGTTTCCAGTTCCTTTAAAGTTGTTTCCAAATGTTCTTTATGTATTTCTTCATTTTCCGAATACACCAAAATATCATCAATATAATGTAGTATGAATGATTCATGTTTATTTAAAATAGTATGTAACGTTTTTACTAATGCTGCACAAGAACTTTGTAATCCATAGGGTACAACACAAAATTGGTATACAATTCCATCCACCATAAAAGCTGTGTATTGTCTACTACTTTTTTCTAAAGGAATTAGCCAGAAACTGTGTTTAAGATCTAATTTTGAGTATATTTTTGCCTTGGTTATTCGGCCAAATATTCCCTCTACATTCATAGGACTTTCATATTGTTTTACTGTGTAAGTATTTATATTCCTAGCATCCAAACATAATCTAATTTCCCCTGACTTTTTTTTAACACACGTAATTGCACTTATATACGGTGAATCTGACCTCTCTATAATTCCATCTTTCATCATTTTGCTTAATTCCTGATATACTTCATCCTTCAACTTATATGGAATTGGATAAGTCTTAATCTTAAAATTCTTAATCTCCTTGTTCATCTTCAACTTGTGAGTATAATTTGATGCTATACACGTTTCTTCATTACATAGTTTACAATACTTTTTACACAACATTTCCACTTCTTTTTGATGTTGTCCACAGTTTCCTTCTAACTCATTATAATCTACCTTGGCAATATTATTATACTGTCTATTCGGATCAGCTTCCTGGTTTGTATTATTTCCTAAGGTAAATGGTATTCTCTGTTGTTCCCATTTCAAACATTCTTCTTCATAATCTATTACTATTTTATGATTATTCAATTCATCTGAACCTAATATAATGTCATAATTTAAATTTTGAATAAGTAACATTTGGATTTTATATTTCTTAATACCTATTAGTATTTCTCCCATAATCATGTTGTTGGTATCATATAATTTTTTATTATTCGCTCCCACTAATGATAATTTATTTGTTTTTATCATCATAATATCATCCTGTTTAACTTGTGACACTATTTTTTGACTAATTAAAGTAACCTCTGAACCAGTATCTATCATAATTTGGCATTTAATATTTTGAAAAACCCCTTTTATAAAAATTAACCTCCTAAGTTCATTGACTTTAATTTCATCCTCATTAACAAGAAATTCTCTAGGATGTTCATACCTAGAAGAGTAGATGATATTACGCACGTGGAAGCGACTTAGGCAAAATCCACGTTCTGTTCCTGGCCTTGACCAGTCACATCACCCTGATTTGCATTAATAACATTCACCTGTCGATTATTCTCACCTCTCTCTCTCCATTCATTGTTTTGATTACCTACATTACGATTATCTTTATTTCTATTCCATCTATTACCTGACCCTCTATTCCTATCATAATTATTGTTATTTGAAAAATCCCTATTTCTCCTATCAAAATTCCTATTTTCCCCATTTCTACCATTACTATTATCATTCCTATATTCATTTACTCTTGTTTCATTCCTATTAAAATTACTATATCCCCTATTAAATTCCCTATTCCTATTATTAAATCTGTAATTACTATCATTCCTATTCTCATTTCGATTCCTTTCATTAAATCTATTACCTCCAGAATTCCTATTATCATATCTATTTCTATCATTAAATCTTTCATTCCCATTCGTTCTACTTTCATTCATTAGACTTCGTTCTAGTCTCTGTAAGTAATTTGATAACTGTTCCATTGTTTTAATGTTATGTATTGCTATTGTTTCCGTCACTTCATGTTTGTACTGTCTCGCCACATACAAAACTATTTCCTCTTCCCTCATCGCAGGTTCCAAATATTGTGCATTATTATATAGTTGCATTGCATATGCATTAAAATTTTTTCCTTTATTATAGTCATATTTTCCAAAATACAGTTTTTCTCTAAAGGTAGCTTGTTGGATTTCCCCCCAGAAATATCTACAAAATTGCTCTTCGAAATCTTTTATTGACGACATTTGATTTTCTTTATTGCAGAACCATAGTAAAGGATGTCCTGTTAACATATCACGGATCAACAGTTTTTTCTCCGAGAAGTCACTAATATGCTTTGTTTTACTTTTAATTATATTTAGAAATACTTTTGGATGTACTTATATGATTAATGTTTCCATCATATTTAATTCCGGTATTGTTGTAGTGTGACATCATATTAGGAAGAACTCCTACCATATTTCCTCTGACATTATTATCCATAATTTCTTGTAATTTCTTTTGCATATCTTCCATTTCCTTATTTAATTAATACTTGGTTAATTCTTGATTCTTACTACAAACTCCTTTTTGTTTTTCTACTTCTCCCTCTAGTCTTTCAAATTCTTTTCCTAAGTTAATTTTTAAATTGTCCACTACCTCTTCATAAATTTGCTCTTGTAATCGTATTTGTTCTATATCTTTTTTAATAACATCAGTATGTTTATTGACTTCACGTTCTATTTCCTCCGGTAAATTTTCTTTGACTGATTTTTCTACTTCTTTAATTTTACTTTCTATACCTTTTTCAATTTCCCCCTTAATTTGTACTCCTGTATCTTGTATTTCAATTCTCAATTTCTTGTTTTGCTGTTCAATTTTCTTGTCAAATTCCTTCTTCATAGTTTTAACTTCTTCTCTTATTTTTGAATTGTCTTCTTTTATGCTATTAATTTCACTTCTAAACATTTTAGTTATATCTTCCTTTTGTTGATCCAATTTCTTATCTTGCTGATCAAGTCTTTTATTAGTCTCATCCAATTTTTTATTTATTTCTTCTTTCATCTTCACATTATCTTCTTTTTGTTGATCAAATTTCTTATCCATATTCATGATTAAACTTTGTATCACCTTGAACATATCAACTGAACTCTCTTCTCTTGGTTTTGCTTGTAACATCTGTTCATCTTGTTCATTTCCACCAGCATTTGCCTCTGTCTCTATTTCTACCATAGTTCGATCCTGCTCTCCCCCTATCTCCATTAAATTATCTCCTTCTTCTATCTCTGCTTCTTCCTGTGTCTGTCCTGTTTGAATCAGCTCTTCCACTCGATAATCTCCTGCTCCTAATACTCTCTCTTCATGCACTTGCACCGCTACTCTCTCAACCTCAATCTCTCCTCCATCACTACTTTCACTCTCATCTCCTACTACCTTACCATCTCTCAATCTCATTTTTCCATCCATATTTACAATTTATTTTATCGAGATAAATATAACTAATGTTTAAAATTTTTATTTACAATACCTTTATTTTAATAAAGATTTACCAAGCAAATGTCTTTTAATTATTTTATTATTCTGATCAATCAGAATCAAGCAAATAAATCTCAAAAACAAAATTACCAAACAAAGTTTTCTTGACTAGTGTTTTAATATCCGAAAATCCTAAAGTTTCTATTCTTTAAAAAGGCTCTAATTTTGATTGTTTAGAGCCCCACGTTGGGCGCCAAAAATTTATAACATATAAGTGTGTGTATGAATAATAATTTGTTTTGATATATCAATTACTATGTTATAAAATATTCCTTACCATGAATTAATTTTGAATTTTAAATATAAATAGTGAATAGGTAAGAATTAACTTAATGTAATTATTTTCCAATATGATTATTTAAATATGCTACCGGCTATTCCCTTATGTCAGGGTCAGAGTTCCTAATATTCAACAAAATTAGATTCAAAATCAGTTAATATAAAAAATTTTTCAATAAAATGACTGTAAAACCACACTATCCTAGACCAATGATGTTTTCTAGGCATGAATTGCATATAAATTTCTAACCTTACTAATTCAAAATGTGTCAAACTTCAAAAATACCGTTGATAAACCCAAATATGCATCAAATATATGAAATGAAGTATTCTGATTTGAGTTAATAAACAATTCAAATTAAACTTATCAAAAAGTGAATAATAATAATTTCGTTAAACATATAAAACAGTGAAATAAAAATGTTCATTAAAATTACCAAAATCAAACACATAAAAACTCTTTATTGTAACGAGTGAAAAGTGGTTACCATTTGTACGAAGCTTCGCTCCTCTTCTGGAAAACCAGGATTCAGTTCTCAGGACAATCTACTTTCTTCCCCGGAACAGCAAAGATTTCAGGAAACTTTGTAGAGATCAAACAATCAATTCCCCTTCAAACCAAAAGATAAACTGCTGCAATTTCCTCTGGTAAGTGTAATTATGACTTTCTTTCTTGTTAAATATTAGTTTAATCTTCATTAACTTAATTAAAATGCAGTTGTACCATATACTGCTCAACCCCCAATTGAAATATCTATTTCTTCATAAAATAATATAAGTCTCTCTTACCAATTGCTTTCTCTGGTTACCTTGTGATAATATTTATACTTTAAACTGATTTAATACTTTCTTTTTTCAATATTTTCAAAAAAAACTCAAAATTTCTACGGAGCAATTTTTTTAATACAACTTCCCTTTCAAGAACCAGAAAACAAGAGAGTTTCTATCAAATCAACAAAAAAACAACTGACAAATTCAACAAACTTAAATCTATACATCCTTAACACCTAATCGCCTACTAATTCCTTATTTAAATAAAATTACTAACAAAATCTAATTCTTGATTCAATATTACAATTTAAAACAATGATTATTCTTTTTATTCTTATAAAATTTACTAGCACTACAAACTAATAATTTTCTCTTTTTCAGAATATTTCATTTGGCATTTGAACTATTAATAAATTAGAATATGGTTGATAAATTTGTATATTTTAAAAGTAAGTAGAAGTTTTAATATTTATTTTAATTATTTGTGATATTTTTATAATTTAATTTTCTTATTTAATTATACCCTTAATTCATTTAAAAATTAATGTTTAATTACTAATGTATTGGCAATTTTTATAAGCTTTTAATTATCTACTTTTCCCATTTATCAATTTCATAATTATTGAAACTTTATATAATGTAGATTAATCCATTTTGAATCTTTAAATAAAAATCTTTGAAATGAATTTGTATTTTTTCTTTCTTATTCTATTTTCTTTTTCCTTTTTTAGGAATTATGAAGAAGATGATGATAATTGATCCTAATGTTACTGCATTTGCGCTCTGACCCGAAATAAGAAAATTTTCCTTTCTCTATTTTCCATAAGATTTTCATTCTACATTCTTATTTAATATAGCATAGTAACTCATATCATCTCAATATATATATATATATATATATATATATATATATATATATATATATATATATATATATATGTTCCTAAAACGCAAGAAACAGCGCCTGTTTTCGACCTAAATCGCATGAAAGCGCTGACGACTGCATGAAATTGCGACCGCCCATGCATGGGAGTGTGACCTTGTAGAAATATCTAGTGGTAGAAACAGCGACAGAGTCGGACCTCAAAATTAGTAAATTGGTGTGTGGTGTAAACCTGTCTTTTGTGATTAGATGCCGTGATCGTTTAGTTTCGTAATTCTTTTCATTCATAGATAGATGGTGCCAGCAGTATAATTCTTTATTTATGCCAAAACAGTGTTAGTGGTTGTCTACTGTATCTAGCATTTGACTTTAATTACTATGAATAAAATTATTTAGCAACAGAAAAATAACTTAATTTCAAATGTTAAAAAAATAAGTTTTATTTCTAAAGGATCCGGCAAAAGAAAAGTTAAAGTAGTTATTGAAAATACAAAAAAATAAAAACGGAAAAACAAATAAACTTACTAATTGCACATTTTATAATAAAAAAAAAGTCAATTATACAGGGTGAGTTATAAAATATAAACAAATTTTACTGGTATTTAAATATAAAAAGTAGCAATAAAATACAAATATGTATGTAATTTAAAATTAGCAATTAAAAATTTAACAATTTTTGTTCTAAAACAAAAGTAAAAAACATGGTGACCAACGCTAAGTTTCTATCAGGGAACTCGAAATGCAAAAAATTATCTTATGTAGTGAAAAACAACTTCTTAAAATTCTATTAATGACATGAAATTACAAATCTAAAATAGAACTGAATGTAGAACATTTAAAAAAACGTTTTATTTATACAGGGTTTCCAACAATAGGAAAGTTAAAGTAGTTATAAAAAATTAAAAAAAAAAAATATTCTTACTTATTGCATCTTATAAAGTAAAAAAAAAATATAATTTATACAGGGCAATTTATAAAATATCAACAAATTTTACTATAAGTTCAAAAGATAGAATGACCACGTGAACAGCACGCACTCTTTGAATATTACTCTCCCCAACCAACGTCACAGGTTCGATTTGCACCACTCAACAAAAAAGTACCCACCCTCGATGGAGAGAAACTTGAATATTTAATACTGTTAACAGTTTATTTTTTGTTTTTCAAATAATAATAAAACTACGGTAGTTATAATATACTTATACTAGTTTTTACCCGCGGCTTTGCCCTCGTGGAATTGGGACATCCACAAATGATTTAGTGACTGTCTATTTTACACATAAAAATTTAATTTTAATCATTCTGTAGGTATATCTTTAGTAAAATAGGTCTGGCCTAACTACTTTTAATTTTTTTTATTTAAAATTTATTGATGTACGGTATAATAATAGTCGAGGCAACGAAGCACTAAAAAGGTCAAATATAGGAAATCTTTTAGGATAGGACGGATCGGAATGCGGTTTGTTGCATGTGCTTTCTAAAATTATTTATACCATTCTTTCCTACTTTCTACTTAGTACAAACCAGAAGTTGCATTGCTGTAGCCAAAAATGCTTTCAAGAAATGCATTTTTTGAGGAATTTTTGGGCAAATTTAATAACTTTGTAAATAAGAGTCAGAATTAGCCCAAGTTAGGTAACCAGGTGGTTTTGAGGTGGCTGATCACGATTATGATGTGTTAATTGACCCCCCGAATACCTGGAGCTCAGGAACGTCGACGAACGTCATCTCCGGGCGACTATCCTGAAAATCATGCGAGGAAGGAGAGAAAATCGAGACCACAGGGTTTTTTGGGTCGCTGAATTTAAATATGGCTCCAGCAAACACCACACTGACACCTGGTCTGCCCTAGCCTGGATGCGGACGTCATCTTTAAGAATTTTTCTGGAAATAGTGACAAAAACGAACCGAAATTCATTATGGGGGCATTTTTTGTGCGCTGAATCCAAATTTCATGTGGAAAACGACTCCCGGAACACCTGGTGCGCCCTAACTCCTAACTTGGCTCTGAAAGTCATCCCCGAGGTTTTCCCATACACAACTGAAAAATAGGAACCGACAATCGTTACTGGGGGTTTCTTGGGGCGCTGAAGTCAAATATGTTTCCGGCGAACACACCACGGACACCTGGTCCGCCCTTACCTGGCTCTGGATGTCATCACCGAAGTTTTTCCAGACAAAATTGAAAAAGACTAACCGACAATCGTTACGTGAGGTTTCTTTGGGCGCTGAATTCAAATATGACATCGACGAACACTGAAAGATATTCAGTTGACAACGTTATTGTGGCAGAGACAGAGGCTTTAGATAAGGGAGATGTTACCCGTATGAGTACATTTGTCGATGACGAAAACAATGAGCAGACTATGGATGTGTCACTTGATAAAGAATTTGATATTTAGTTGCTTATTAGAAAATCGAAGTAATTGATTAATGTGGTTAGGGGCCATTCATTAATTACGTAAGGGTATTGAGGGGGAAGGAGGGGTTAAGAAAATCTCTACAAGTTCTTACGTTGGGGGAAGGGGAGGTAAAATTCAGTCTTACGTAATATTTCGTGAATCAAAATTCAAGATTAAAAATCTAATTCCATTTTGGATTCCAAATTGTTTTCTTAATTTTAAAGTGTATAGTCGATTTTTTATTTTATTTAAATAATTTTTGTTGTTTATTGAAAAAAATAAAAAATAACTTATTTTATGGACAATGTTATGAGTTTGTAGTTTTACTAATTTATGTTTGCTAGTACTATTTAAATTATTCCTTGTTAAAAAATAAAAATTATGGATCCACGTTGAACTGTAAGTTTTAGTGAAACTGATCCTTTCCTCACATAACAGTTTATTATTTAAAAGATAAAGATAGAATCTTACGTAAGAAAGGGGAAGGGGGTTCGAGAAATCTTACGTATACTTACATGGGGGGAGGGGGGGGGGGGCAAAATTGACCAAAATTGTCCTTACGTAATTAATGAATGGCCCCTTAGGTGAAGTAACGGTTGGATTTTATTTGATTTTAGTTCAAAAAAGTGTTTTAAAATATAAATTACATAAACTTTGACTTTTTATTCATTCTATTCCTTTCCTCCATACATATTTTAACTAGAATCAACACTTCCATACAGTTATTGAAGTAAATTGACGTCAGTCTCTAAAATATCAGGTTTAGTTGACGTTCATGCAATGCACCAGGTATTGAAAGGGCATGTTCGGCGTAAAATTTTAATTTGACGACTTAAAAAACCCCCCTAGCAATTTTGGGTTCGTCATTTTCACTTGTGTCTGGAAAAACTTCGGTGATGACGTCCAGAGCCAGGTTAGGGCGCACCAGGTGTCCGTGGGGTGTTCGCCAGTGCCATATTTGACTGCAGCGCCCCAAGAAACCCCCAGTAACGATTGTCGGTTCCTATTTTTCAGTTGTGTCCGGGAAAACCTCGGGAATGACTTTCAGAGCCAGTTTAGGGTGCACCAGGTATTCTGGGAGTCGTTTTCCACATGAAATTCAGATTTAACGCACACAAAATGCCCCCATAATGATTTTCCTTTCGTTTTCGTCGCTATTTCCAGAAAAATTCTTGAAGATGACGTCCGCATCCAGGTTTAGGGCGCACCAGGTGTTCGTGGGGTGTTCGCCAGTGCCATATTTAACTGCAGCGCCCCAAGAAACCCCCAGTAACGATTGTCGGTTCCTATTTTTCAGTTGTGTCCGGGAAAACCTCGGGAATGACTTTCAGAGCCAGGTTAGGGTGCACCAAGTGTTCTGGGAGTCGTTTTCCACATAAAATTCGGATTCAACGCACACAAAATGCCCCCATAATGATTTTCATTTCGTTTTCGTCGCTATTTCCAGAAAAATTCTTGAAGATGACGTCCGCATCCAGGTTAGGGCGCACTAGGTGTTCGTGGGGTGTTCGCTGGAACCATATTTGAATTCAGTGACTCAAAAAACTCCGTGGTCTCGATTTTCTCTCCTTCCTCGCATGCAGTTCGGGATAGTTCCCCCGGAGATGACGTTCGTCGACGTTGCTGAGCTCCAGGTGTTCGGGGGGTCAATTTACACATTATAATCGTGATCAGCGACCTCAAAACCCCCTGGTTACCTAACTTGGGCTAATTCTGACTCTTATTTACAAAGTTATTAAATTTGCCAAAAAATCTCTCAAAAAATGCATTTTTTGAAAGCATTTTTGGCTGCAGCAATGCAACTTCCGGTTTGTACTAAGTAGAAAGTAGGTAGGAATAGTATAAATAATTTTTAAAAGCAAATGCAAAAAACCGTTTTCCGATCCGTCCTATCTTAAAAGATTTACTTTTAAAATGCTTCATTGCCTCGACTATAACGTAATTTCAACATTTTATTGGTTTCGTTACAGATCATATGGACCGATTTGTTTATAACTCGACTCGACGTTATTTTTTCTTAAAACTGTACTTCATTTATTTCAGTTTAGAAGGCAAAGCATTCTTTCTACGATTGCGCCGTTAAGATATACAAAATACATATTTACTGATCACGCATCCTTAAATTCTATCTTTGGCTTGAATATAGTTTTTCAAACATAAACAAATAGCAATAAAATAACAAATACATTAGTTAGTACGTTTAAAAACGACCATAAATTAGTCTTAAAATGCAGAAATGTTGAATGCTAGAAAAAATAAAAAAGTTTAAAATTCAATATAACGCCCTAGTATTGTTATTTATTTTTTTTTTAAGTCAGAGTCTGAGAGTTTTGTTTTTAAAATTAATTTTTGCTTTAGTCTTATAGTGCAGAAGTTTTCTTACATAATCAAATAAATCCAACCTACTTAAAATACTAATAATAAAATTATTTACAAACATAAAATTAACTGAATTTAGAAAAGTAAAAAATAAGTTTTATTTGTACAGGGTCCGGCAATATGAAAGTTAAAGTGTTTATTAAAAATTAAAAAAAAAAACAGAAAACCGAATATTCCCACTTAATAAATATTATAAAATAAATAAAAACAACTAATTGTACAGGGTAAATTATTAAATATCCACGAACTTTATTGGTTATTTAACATAAAAAAAATATAATATGAGAAGGTAAAGTACCTACTTAATAAAAAACGAATTTAAACTACAGGGTTTTAAAATGCAGAATAATTTAAAAAATACAAAAATAAAAAAAGTGTAACGGCCTAGTTCTGTTATTTCTGCAAAAATTTGTTTTTAACTAGGAATCTAAAAGTTTTTGATCATGCTAAAAACATTATTTTTTGTCGTAATTAAAAAAAAAATCAAGATGGCTGCCGAGTTTTGTTATTTAAATTAATATACCTAAGTTTTAAACTATGAGTTCAAAGGTTTTCTTATATAAAAAAACAGCCAAATTAAAAATCTAAAAAATAACTAAATTTAAAACTCTAAGTAATAAAACTAGCGTAAAGGACAGGGTCTTAAAATACGGACTAATTTAAATACTATAAAAAGTTAAAAAATTTAAAATAACTTCTTATATTTTTTTATTTATGTATTTTTTTACGGTTACTATTGAAACCTGGCTGTTCCAATTTCAAATTACTAAAAGATAGTTGGCGTTTGCCACCATCTGTCACTTTCTTCTCAAGAGCGAAAATTGTTAAATTACACATTGCTTAATTTAATTTAAATAGCTTTTTGAATATTAAGAGCAGAAAGTGCTTCTTTGTCGATTAAAATAAAAATAAATAAATTATTAAAAGCCGCAAAGAACTTTCTGATCGAATTACAAATAAAAAAATTTCTACAATCATATGAAATTACAAAAAAAAGTAGCATATGTGTATTTTGTGTTGGCAGTCCAAAAAGTTGACGTTTATTTACAGATATAATATTTTAATTTTTTGGCAGTTTTATTCTGGTATTTTTTTTGATTAGATAATCAAACAAAATATTCAGTAGTCTAAGTTTTATTGTAATATACTATAATGGGTCCCTTTTTTATTTACTTATTTTAAAAAAGTGACAGGTGGAGGCTGACGGCAACGGTAGGGTTAACTGATCCGTTTTGCCAAATCGATTTAACTACGAATGGCCATTTTTCTTATTACATATTTTGCTTTATTCTTCAGTGGGAAATGCCTCAATATCTTTTTTATCCTATGTTTTTAAATATTAAGATATAAGATAACAGTTATCAATATCTTGTTTTTTTTTAAAGAGTGTATATCATTTTTCCATTACATAGGGACCTTTTTGTCACTTACAATAAAATTTATATATAAATCAATATAAAGTTTTATTTTTCATTAATATTATATATCACGGATCTACACCAACTATCGGCTAAATGTATTATTATTAGTATTATAAAATAAAACATTTGTTTAACTGTATTAATGAAACTATATTATACAGAAACTTTTCTTTAGGATCAGTTTTAAAAGATTTATTAAACTTATTGCTTCATGCACCTCTGATATTGTTTTTGGCAGTGTGGGAAAATTTTTATTTTTCTTTCGGTTCATTTTCGTATTTACTCCAAATCATAAATGGTCAACTCATTTTTATAAGAAGAAGTTGCTATTTCTTTATTAATAATTTTTGAGGGCTTTTCAAATATATCTTTTACAGCTTTCCCTTTGCACACATTGCTGACAATTTTTTTTTCATCTGGCTCATGATTGTGGTTTAAGTTTTAATCAACTAGGATGCTAGTGTTTCCTAAAATTAAAGAATTTTTTTTTTCAAGTACATAAAAAATTAATCAAAAAAGTAGGTATAGTCCAGCACGAATCGGCGCATGAGTACCGAAAACTATTCCACCTCAATTTTTTTATGCCATCCTCTTCAAATTGCCCTAGTGATGATATAAATGCATTTTGCCAGGGGGCAACCCCGGGCGATATTGTTTATACGGAAATTGTTTAAACAATTACATGCAATTGTTATTTTTCAACCGGGCAAATTTTTTTTAGATGCTTTATTAAAATACAAATAAAGAATATAAAAAAATTGTCAGGTTAAAAAATAACAATTGCATGTAATTGTTTAAACAATTTCGGTATAAACAATATGGCCCGTGGTTGCCCCCTGGCAAAATGCATTTATATCACCAGTAGGGCAATTTGAAGGGGATCGCATAAAAAAATTAAGGTAGAATAGTTTTTGGTATTTACCACCCAATGAAATAGGAGTCATTGGGTGGTAAATATTGTAGCCCAAACACATAACTTAAAAATTTACCCACTTCAGTATTCTTTTCTGTAATCTACAGCCAAACCAAGTTGTTGAATTTTACGCCACCACGCCTGGCTTAAAAAATTATATACAATTTTGCACCACAACCTTTCACTGTACAACGCCACTTTTTTTCGCTTGACGATTCTAAAATCTTCTTTTTATAAAACTTGTTGTTCTTAAACAAAATTAAAGTTTTACCACGTTCACTTATTACATACGAATTTTTTTTTTTAAATATTTTAATGCACACCACAAACTGAGAAAAATATTAAGATGCTAACTGCATAGGAACTAGCCCAGAAATGTGTTAAGATTACATTACTTCTAATCCAGTCTTAAACACTAATTCATAGTTTTGTTGATTTATTATTATTATGATAGTTGTCAATTGTTTTTAATTAATGAAAGTCATACAGGGTGTGTCACGACGAAGGGACAGTACAAATATCTCGAGATCTATGTTGATTTGAAATCTAAAATTTGTACTTGGCCATTTTCATTGATGGCCTATCTGCCTTAAATAATATCATTAATCATACACTTCCGGTTATACCGGAAAGTCGCCATCAACTTCGTTATTTTAAATAGAACACCCTGTATATTATTACCACGCATAAAATTCTAGACTAATTTTATGTAAGGTAGTCTATATTTTAAATCGTTAGTTTTTGATTTATTCAACTTTTTTCAAAAATTTTGACAGATTC
This sequence comes from Altica lythri, assembly GCA_964028335.1. Classification (NCBI taxonomy): domain Eukaryota; kingdom Metazoa; phylum Arthropoda; class Insecta; order Coleoptera; family Chrysomelidae; genus Altica; species Altica lythri. Next base: position 199,458 of record CAXIIO010000021.1, on the reverse strand, counting down.
GACTGTATTTTGAAAAATCAATAACTGGACTATTTCAGAATCAAATGAGACAAAAGTTGCTACGCTTAAATGGTAAGTGATGTTCTTTAATGCCATAAGGAACTAATTTAGTTTTACAACACAGGGTGTTCTTAAACGGTGTGCCATTTTTCAGAACTTTGAATCAGAATAAGTCAAAATTTTCAAATAGGACACCCTGTATATACTTACGTCGTCTTACGTGAAATTTATTTGGCTTTCAAATTGTATTAGGTTTCGCTTTACCTAAAATCAATAGTTTTCACATAAATCAGAAATTATATGAAAGTTAATTTGAGAAAATTTTTAAAAAACATAGCAAACTTTCTAAATTATGAGTTTATAATGCATTTATTACTGTCTTCCTAAAAATTAAGTCTCTATAAAACACCAAGCTTCCATTGAAAGAGGTAAAAAGGGTCTTACGAAAGAGATTACCTATTGAAATTATGTATGTACTTGATTTCAAAAAGTTGGCCATGGAAAAAAGTCGCTAACAATCCGTCAATCCACATTGTGATTATTATTAGGTAGCATTTTTTGGTCATCACTCTGTGTTACAAAACTTAGTTACCAACTATTTTTAAAATCATGGCGCGTTTAGGCTATACTAACGAAAATTACTTAAATTTAGTGTTAATATACGGCAAGTGTCACAAAAATTTGGCCAGAACGTGTGAGACAGTTACCGAAAGATACCCAGACGTCCCACGCCCTAATAGGAAACTTGTAGGTACGATCAGTTATAAAAAATCTAACTATGGTTCATTTAAATCATAAATTGAAAAGAACAAACCCATATTGATCAATGAAGACATTACTATTACAATACTGGGATACTTCACTGCCGATCCTAAATGATTCTCTACGAGATGCTCGAAGAGACTGTTGTAGAAACTGCTACGATAAATAGATTTTTTTATATTTTAAGGGGGCCCGGTGGGGTTAATCTTGTGTTACAGAATATGAGATATAAAAATTTTGAAAGAACAAGCTAAAAGGGTATAGTCTACGTAAAAAAAGTTTTAAAAAGTCTTATACCTTACGATAAATAAATTTTTTTACATTTTAAGGGGGGCCGGTGTGTTTAATCTTGTGTTACTAAATATGAGATATGAAAATTTTAAAAGAACAAGCTAAAAGGGTATGGCTTACGTAACAAAAGTTTTAAAAAGTATTATACTTTACGATAAATATTTTTTTTTCTATTTTAAAGGGGCTCGATGGGGTTAATCTTGTGTTACAAAATCTGGGATATGAAAATTTTGAAAGAATAAGCTAAAAGGGTATGGCTTACGTGAAAAAAGTTTTAAAAAGTCTTATACTTTACGATAAATAGATTTTTTATATTTTAAGGGGGCCCAGTGGGTTTAATCTTGTGTTACAAAATATGAGATATGAAAATTTTAAACGAACAAGCTAAAAGGGTATTGCCCTACGTTTTAAAAAGTATAAAACACTTATAAAAGTCGAAAAAATATCACTCGGAACATTTTTATAATATTCTGGGACATAGCTTACAGGGGTCTTCAGAAACGTTTCTGTCTTCACACTGGTTCTATTTGCTATGTACATATTCCAAAATTTCGCAGAAAGAAAATGGACAAAAAGGCTGTTAACGGAATCTTAGTTGGTTACGATAACAATGACGAAATGATTTTATAATAAGTCAAGAAGAGTTTAAAAAAGGAGGAAATGAAGGTGAAGATGATGTTAAGTCCCAGAGTACAGTTGAAAGTCAAGAAAATTTAGATCTGCCAAAAGTCTTATTTAAATCAAACTTTATTTGGACTTTAATAAACGTTCTGAGGTTTTACAATATTTTACTGTGAGTGACTGGACTATAAATAAAATCTGAAAAAACTTCCATTTTTTCTCTTCAAACATTAAAATAAATGATTTAAAACAATATATTTTTTAATATTAACTTTCTAAAAACAATTCGTCACCCTAAAAAGAACTAATCATATTTTTGTATAGGTACGTTAACTCATATTGTTTATTATTTAAGATAAGGAATTAAAGTTGTCATCACATTTCTGTGTCTGTAAACACTTGATCTTAATACGTAATAGATATTGGTTTGGGAACAGAAATCTGCGTTTAGTTTGTTTTGAAATAAAATTTAATTGAAAATGCAACCATCAGATATTATTTTTTTAAAGCAGTATACGAGGTTTGTCAAAAAATTCTAATTTTGTAAAGTATCTTTATTTTTTACAATTCAGAAAAATGTTATAAAGTAAGGGTGTTTTAAATTAAAAGTTATGTTTAAATATGCAATTGCAGCAATGCAAATTTAGGTTTTGTGATTATTTACTAATTATTCCGTATTAATTATTCTTGCAAGAAAAAATAGTAAATTATTTTAATAGAATAAAAAATAATATAGGTACCTAGTAAAACAAGAGGTTATAAAAAAATGAAAAGTAAACGGAAATGCGATAGCAGGATTAATACACTAATTAGAAAAATTCAAATGGGTATTGTTTAATTTATAGAGAACTAGCTTTTAACCGTGGCTTTGCTAGCGTGAAATTGGGATATTCACAAATGATTTCATTTTATGTATAAAAGTTTAATCATACTGTAGGTATATTCTTAGTAAAATAAGTCTGGCCTAACTACTTTTAATTTTTTTTTATTTAAAATTTCATGTTTGTCAGTCAATCACGCTGAAACCAGTGAACAGATTTTGGTAAAAATCACAATTTATAAAAAGAACTTTTTATAGTCAAAAGTTTGTTTTGGTAATTTATGTCATATTACCATTGTTAGATTATTTTAAATGATTGCTAAGTGCAACCTGTTCCTTGGCCAATAGCGCTTTACCGAGATAGATTACGGCAGGGTCCACAGTACAGTTTAAAAAACTTACTAAAAATTTTCTAAATTAGTTTATTTTATTAACAGTTAAAATAATAATTACTGTTTTAACATGTAGAACAAAAAAAATAGAAAAAAAACTTCTCTCTCGCGTAATCGATTCCTTTATGATAACGTAACAGAACTGTCACAACTGGACTCATCCGCCGCTTAACCAAATAGGCTACGAACAACTTATTTAAAAACTTTCAAAATGATAATATCTTAACACAATTTATATCATATTTAATATCAATTTAGTATAAATTTCGAAATCTATGTATATGCCACACTTGAAACATGCATTGTCATCCAGTTCTTAGCTATCCTAAAAATTTCACAGCTCTAAGTAGTCGGGAATAAAGACAAATACATCTGTGAAAAACGCATTCGAATCGAATCAGTAGTTTTCATGTGATGCGTGCAGAAACATACAGACAGACAGACAAAAAAAATTCTTTGGGTTCCAAATCGATGTACACGCGATGTCGTTTGCGTGGCGTGTTGATTGTTGTATAAAATGTATCCGACCCTCGTTTAATCCTTATGGAGGGAGTTGATTTCTAGAAATACAATATAAGTACACCTCTACAACCTCTAAAGAGCACACATTTTAATTTTCTAGTGCCTGACTTCAATAACATAGGACTTTCATATAAATTTTCAACCCTCGTTTTACCACCTTAGGTGTAGAGTTTCGTAAAATCCTTACTTAGCGGACGTTTAGACCCTATAGGGAATCTACTTACCAAATTTCAAGTTTGTAGGTTTTATAGTTTCCGAGATATGGTGATGAGTGAACTTTCACTTTTATATATATAGATAAAGAAATATATTTTAAAATGTATTAATTTTTTTATGATCACTATTGGCTTTTCCACAACCACATCCCTTATAGAAAGTTGGTAAATAGTCCAGTTAAAAAAGACATTTGACTTAGCCAGAATTTGCATAGAGTAATTGGCAAAGACATTAAATACATCATTATATATAAAATGTAAAAAATCCACTTCGATCCTACTTCTTATTATTTTTTTTATCTAAGATTAAAAAGTTTTTTTCATTTATCTTGAAAACCGTAAATTTTATCGTAAAAATAGGTCGGACAAAAGTTGTACATCGTTTTTCTTGTACGAATACCATTCGTGAGATATCGCGGTTTTAAGAATTACAAAATTCATATTTTATATCCAAACGGACCAATAAAACATGCAATTTTTTACGAATTAACAGCGATAAAAAACTCTTCGTAATCCAAGTGTAAATAAAAGCAATGTTATTAAGCATTAATTAATTCTAAGTATCATAGGTTTAGAAATAGTAACTAGTGTTTAATGGTTAATCTAACTGTTAGAATTTTATATGAAGAGTGAACAGGTTTAAGAAAATAATACTTTTGCTACTCAGTTCTCTAAATTTAAGGTAGGTAAATGTAGCCCCTAAATAATAAACTATCAGATGTATATTTTTTGAAAAGATATATGACAATTACAAAATATTAATAAGTCAAACTTAACATTTTTACATAATTAGACTATGGCAACATTTTCAATATACAGTGTCATTTCCAATATATTCCCCTCTTTTCGACGAAGTTGAAAAATAAAAAATCGTCAGGTATATTGCAATTTTTTAGGACTCATGATCGGTCGTCCATATCTTAAAATTTTAACTGAAATTTCATTAGAATTGGACTTTTGGCCAACCAAGTCTTGATCTTTATCTATTTTTTATCTATATTCATCTTTACTTCTCCGTTCTTCTCTACTTCGTCTTCTTCTGGCTCGATTTCAAGTAGATAAAGCCGCTGTAAAGGTCTAATAAGTTCCTTAGCTTATCTTACTTTAGCCACTCTTGTAATTCCATCTTTACCAATATACATTTCTTTTATCTGACCTAAGGGCTAGTTAGCTCTTCTGACATTATCACATTCCAAAAGTACAACATTTACTACCTCTACTAAATTTCCTATGTACTCCTTCCGGAAACGACTTCTTAAATGATCTTTCATAGTTTGTAAATATTTATGACTTTTCTTCAAAGAGGCTTTATAAATGTGTTCTAAATCAGGTATGTTACTATAATAGTAATCTCGTTCTTACTCGAAGCATGCCTTTTTCGTCCAAAAACTTTTAAATTTTTAATATTTTTAAGATTTAACGATCCAAAAGATTCCAGCTGAACAATTTTGAGAAGTGCTGTCTCTGCCTTCTCTATCTCAAGATATGATAGTTCTGCAATCTCTGTTTCTTCTATCTTTTGGAATGAGGGTTCTATCTCTTCTTTCTTTATGTCTGCAAATTTGTATTTCCCTGATTTTTGAAATAATTAAAAAATCGAAAAATCCAGCTACATATTCTCAAAATGTTGTGATATTTGGAAAAAAGAATTTAACCTTAAACTAAAACAATGTTTCAGAAAAGCAACAGAGGTTATGGCTGTTTTTCTTCTCTCAGCATTGGCTTTTGAGCAAAATACGATTGGTAAACTGGGCCACAATGTATCTATTTTCCTTAGCCAACTTTGCCCAACATTTACTGTTTAATAATTGCTTACCATTACAGCCTCTAGTGAGTGGATCTGCAGGATTTAACTCCCCAGGTACAGTTTTTAATATTGTGGTGTGGTTTGAGCAGGCAAAACAACAATTTTTGATTGTTTTGTTGCCTCGGTGCCCATGTTCTTGATCCATCTTTTCGGGTAGTAAAACTATTTCTAATTAGTGATATTCTTGCTTCAGTATTTACTTCGCCTCTTAGGAAATCTAATAACATATTTAAATAATTACTAGTAGAATCAGAATAACCCTGTAAATTCTTGTCGTTCCTATAACGTTCCCAAACTTGTAAAGTTTTTGTTGGTAAAGATGATTCAACAAATGGGAAAAGCATTGCTGCGTACTCATCACTTGTGTTTCCTAATGTCACTAAAGCTCTTAATTGAGTTTCTAATTTACAGAATAGAGTTGAAAGTGACATAGTTGATTTTCCTTTTATAGCCATTTTCAAAACCAAATTTAAAAGTTCTCTTACATAATATTCTACTAGAAATTCATTTCTAGAAAACCTTGATTTAAGTTGCTGGATAGCTATGTCATAGTTTGGTGCAGAGGGTGAAAAACTTTCAACAAGGTTTCTTGCAGCGGATCCTTCATCAGATGCCCGTATAAAATACTGGAATTTAACTTCTTTATCTATGTGTTCATCCTCATCAATATTTTTGAACTATCCCCAGAATATTATCCAATTTTTCACCTTCCCATTAATTTTTTTTAGCTCAAATTTTGGTAATATGAAATTTCTTTTTGATCCTCCTTCGCTACTGGAAACACTAGCATTGTCTTCTTAGTGAGCTTAATCTTTTTTAGATTTGATTCTTAAAATTCTAGAATATTTAGTCTTGTATTTGATAAATTCTTCTATGTAAAATTCTGCTGTTTCTACTTCACTCTCTATGTCTTCTTCTGTTACTTGGTCTTTTTTAAACAGCAGTTTTTTAATTTTCTTGTCTAGTTGAATTAGTCTGTCGGCTTTACTTTCTAATCCATTCATCTTAATTGTCATTTTATCGATATCTACACTTTCTTCGCCTAGTAAGATGTCAAGTTCTCTGCAAGTCTTTGTGAACATTCTTTTTAAGAATATCTCTTTTCCTTCAAACTTTTTATATTCTCCATAATTGAGTCCTGCCATGGTCGCCAAATGTTAAAATTTTATAATATAAAGAGTTAGCAGTTTTAAGGAAATAATACTTTGGCTACTCAGTTCTCTAAATTAAAGAAGGTAAATGTAGCCTCTAAATAAAAAACTCTAAAGAATAAACTATCAGATATATATTTCTTAAAAAGATATATGACAATTACAAAATATTAATAAGTCAAACTTAACATTTCTAAATAATAATAATAATAATAAGACCATGGCAACATTTTTAATATACAGGGACATTTCTAACATAAAATATACAGGGTCATTTTGAACACTAACAGTTCCATTTGTTTGTGTTCTGTTTAAGATTACATTTGGCAAGCACTATTTTGTATTTATTAATTGGTTATCGTCTGTCGGAATTCTTTGCAGTACTGGAGTGTAAATGCAAAAAAATTTATTGGAATTTATTATGCCTGCCTTCTGTTAGGTTGTTAGTATATTATTTCAGGCCAATTGCAAGCCCTTTTGTCATAATAACGCGAATTATTTTTTCGTGACAGTTTTAAGCACTGTTCTCAAGTAATGAAAGGACAAACGGAAAATCCATTAGTTTGACGTGATCTGTTGACCCTTACTTGATTTACCGCACCTAAAATTAAGAACAACTTGTAAAAGATTGTGGGCGACGCTTCGAATGTCCCACTGACAAACCAAATGATGCTTTTGAAAAGCTGCATCCCAATTTTTACGGCTAAAAAGATTATATTTTTCTGTCCAATTTTTTATCATCATAGTCAATCGAATCATAAATATATAATTTAATATATTAATAAGATATCTTGTTGTTCTCTAAGAATCATAAATCAGCCTTTTAACTACATAATTTTTGGTAAAATTAATTATAAATTTATTTTTTAATTTAATTAATTAATTAATTTAAAACTGGAAGTCAAGTAATATGCTATTTTTTTTTCGATGTCCTTCATTTTCATATGTACTCGACTGTAAAACATCGACTTAGTTAAAGTAATAAGTATTAATATAATTAAAAAACACGGTGAGCCATATAACTTTGCAGATGCTCATTGATAATTACAAACTAAAAAATTTAATTAAAAATAGACAATCAATCGGACAAATAAAAATATTGATGGCACAATTAATAAAAAAAACGGAATCTTATCACATTAAACACTCGATTAATAAGATTTTCTGCGGGTTCATCAGTTCTGTTATTTTTTTAAAATTGTTTATTTACATTATATCTCTAATGGGTATATCGTGATCGTGATCGTGTTGTGTTATGAGTTATGACGTTGTGTGTTCAGTGACTTCAGTGTTCGTTCAAGTTAAATGTTGAATTTTGAATTGATTTAGCCGAAACATGGTGTAGTCATATATTGTGGATATTAGATATGTGGATTTATAACATATAATAAGTGTTTTGTTATCTACTTGTGCTTTTAAATAATTATTTTTGTTTTCGGTAAGTATTTATTTAATTTGGTTAATTTAGTCTTATAACAAAAATATTTTTTTTTAATAATGAAAACATTTAAAACTACAATTAAATGAAAAATCTTACTAAAAAAACGCAAAAATGCTTGATGGGCTTCATTCTCTTAGTCATAAAATAGATTGTGTATTGTTTTTTTTTCTTTAAACAAACAGTTAAAACAAATTATTATTATTTGTTAAATAATACAAGATTAGAGGTGCGTCATTGTTTTTAACAGACTTAAAATTGCTCTATTAACAAATAATTGTATAGCAAATTTAACAGAATTTATTTTAAGTGTAAATTTTTTTAAATATTTTTTTAAAATTACCAAAATGTCTTTTTCTTAAAAGATGTATTTTTAAAAAAATATATAAAGAGCTGAGTTAAGTCTACAACATCTTTTTTGTACACTGTAGATTTGCTTTAAAAATGACTATTTATTTACTTATTTGTTAAAAAAAACAACTAGGTAATGTAGGTATCACTTTTTTGTATGATCCACCAAAAAAAATATATCATTTTTTATCTTTATTAAGTCTTTTTAACAATAAAAATAACGCTCAGTAATTTTCAAGATTTTTTGCTGACATATTTTACAATACTACAGTATTTTCATACATATTAAAATATAAAATATATCTCTTTTAGAAAAAATCCTTTAAAATGAAGAAACCTATAGATTATACTGACAACAAAAGCCTGGGTATTTGCAAAAACATAGAAGTGTTTAAATATGATACTTACACATTAGCAAAAAGAAAAGACGGTTATTATATGGGTAAAATATTATTCTCTTCCGATAATATTGAGCTTTTAAGGAGTCTACAGAAAAGTATAACCTTGGGTCTTCCTTTGATTGTTATTAAGCGTATGAGGGACGAAAAAATTCCAATAATTAAGGTATTTAATTTTAATTTTAATTCACACGCTAAAACCTGTTTATAGTATATTTTTATTTAATAAACTAAGTTTACCAAATTAATTACTAAATTTATAAGAAACTAATATTATATTCAGAATATTTTAAAAATACTCCTACAAATATTGAAATAAATAAATTAAAAATTGTTAAATCATCAGTTTATAATTTACAGGGTGATAAACTTAAAAAAAAAAAATTTAATGTATTTACTTTGGAATCAATTTAATTAATTTCCAATTTAATTGAGCAACCATTTTGATACTTTAAAATTATTTAATAATAATTTGGTTGCGTAACCCAAATTATTTTATTTCAATATTTTGGAAATAGTTTAATATTTTTTGAAAAATTAGAAACAACATATTTCCGTTTTTAGATTTAAAATTCTGTAAAAATATCCATGGACGTCATGATAATAATATACCCACAAAACAGCTCCGTAAAAAAACATTCCTGTTTTTATTGTGGACAACATTTATTAATGAAACATTCTACCGAAGATATGGTCAAATCTGTTCTACACTTTAAAAAAGGTAATTATGCCTACAAATTTAAAATTGCCTTACGATACAAATATAATGTATTTGATATAAATTCTTTTAACGACAAAACCAATTTTAAACGGTCTAAAACAAATGCATATATTATTAGAAGAACAAAAATTGTTTACAATGTCATCAACTTTTTAATTTACATAGAAAAACTACTCATGGTTAAGATTTTTTTATTTGTTTTTTAAAATATAATATAAAATTAATTTATTTCGGAAATAATTATTTTATTTAAACAGATCAATGCATTTTGTTATAAATTATTCGTCAATCTCTAAACTGATAACTCATCGACATTTTTCTTATTATAGCTTTTAATATTTCGCTTTTATATGTTGCTAATTGCCACAGCGTAAATATTGTAAAAATTTATTTAATGAATAATAAGCAACGTAATTTATTGTGAAAATTAAAATAAAAACTTTTTTTTTGTTTTGATTTCCAAAAAACGTTTTTTTAATTATTATTTATAACTTTATTTACAGACTTATTTTTAAATTTTATTTATCGTTTTAGGATCTTTGGTCTACGCCGCAAAAAAATTTTACTGCGTGTATTTGAGGATTACTACCACGGCAAATATGCTCTTAATAAAGAAATGCATCAAACTATTTCAAACTATCCACAACTAAAAAAAAAGACTACTCCTGTGATCAGAAGCTATCTGCAACATGATATTCAATACATTAAAAATCGTTTGTTAAAAAAAATTAGGTTTGTTTAATGTTTGTTTATAATACAAATATTTTTTTTTTATTTCGTATTATTTTTTCTTTTAATATTTTTATTTTAAAAGTCAGTTTGTATAAATGGTTAGATTTTGTGCTTTTAGATATACATAACAAATATATTTTAAATGTTTTTTTTTGTAATTACCAGTATGTCAAAATGTATGTAAAACTCTTATTTTTATTTAACATTTAAAGCCACCATTTTAATTTTGATCATCCAGTTATATAATTCACATTATTATTTTTATTAGTAATATCTTTTTTTTTTCTATTAATTGGGAACTTCTTAAAACTAGAAAACATTTAATTATTTCATTATGTTTTAATTTATAAATATTAACAAAAAAGCAAATATCTTCTTAAAACATATTAAAATATGTATATATTTTTTAAGTTGCAAGGAGTTCCTAGTTAATAGAAAAAATAATAATTAAGTTCCACATTGTTCATTCAATTGTTTTCTTCCCAGTTTATATTTTTGCTCCATTTGTTAATATCTGTTAAAAAACGTCATTGTTTGTGCTTTATGTTGGGTTTTTTGTAGTAAATGTTGTACATAAAATTTGGAGATGTCAATTTTGAGATTGGTGACTTTATATGATTATAATGTACCGATTGTGACCAATTTGCTACACTTATTTGCTACACTTATATTATGGCTAAATATGTCTTATTTTATTAGTATTATAAAATATAATATTTGTTTAACTATTTTTTTTATTTAAGTCTTTTTTCCTGATCACCTTCTTTTAGTAAACCAGTATTTTAAGTATATTTTACATACTTCATGTATTTATATGTTTATATTATGATACATATTTTGTTAAAATATTTAAAAATATTTCAAAGAAAATAATTAATTTAATTGGTTTTTAAATACAAATACAAATAATCTTTTTAATAATTTAAATGTAATTAAATAAGCTAACAAATTTATTTTTAGTTTCAAAAAACATTATTTTAATATGATTTTGCACAAATTTAAATTAAAATAGTTTTAGTTGTTTTAAAAATGTGACTAATTTAAATAAAATTTTAATTTAATTAAAAAAATCTCTCCAAGATAAAAATTTTGTGCACAATTTTTAATTAATTTAAAAAAAATCGGCACAACAATGTTTAGTTGAATTTTTTTACACCATTCTAAACAAAAAATTGATACGTTACTGTTTTTTTTTTTATTTTAATGTCATTAAAACACTGATTTTTTGCAAATTTTTGTCTCAAATATTGACATTTCAATCTTTATCATTATTTTTGTTTAATTTTATTGCCATTAAAAAAGTATGCACATTGTTTTTTTTTGCAAATTTTTGAAAAACTGCTTTGTACAAATTTTTGTCACGTCACTGCTTTTTTTAAATACGATTTAAAAATAATTATTATTTTCAATACAAGGATAGGAGCGCCACCAGTTAAAAACTGTTTAAATCAGATAGAAATAAAAAAAAATGCACAATGATTTTTTGCAAATTTTTATTACAAATATTGACCGTTTTATCTTATTTTTTTTTAATTGCCCTTAAAAAAATATGCACGACATTGCTTTTTTGCAAATTTTTGTAAAACTCCTTCGTATAAAACTTTGTCACGTCACTGCTTTTTTTAAATACAATAAAAAAAATCATTATTTTTAATACGATAATATCAGCGCCACCAGTAAAGAACTGTTTAAATTAAATAAAATTGTAAAAAAAAATTGGCACAACACTGATTTTTTCACAAGTATTCACCGTTTAATCTTTACTTTTTGCAAATTTTTATTACAAATATTGACCGTTTATCTTATTTTCTTTTTAATTGCCATTAAAAAATATAAACGACATTGTTTTTTTTTGCAAATTTTTGTAAAACTCCTGCGTATAAAACTTTTTCACTTCACTGCTTTTTTTTTAAATACAATAAAAAAAAATCATTATTTTCAATACGACAATTTTAGCGCCACCAGTAAAGAACTGTTTAAATTAAATAAAAATGTAAAAAAAATTGGTACAACACTGATTTTTTTCACAAATATTCACCGTTTAATCTTTACTTATTGCAAATTTTTATTACAAATATTGACCGTTTATCTTATTTTTTTTGTTAATTGCCATTAAAAAAATATGCACGACATTGTTTTTTTGCAATTTTTTGTAAAACTCCTTCGTATAAAACTTTGTCACGTCACTGGTTTTTTTTTTAAATACAATAAAAAAAATCATTATTTTTAATACGACAATATCAGCGCCACCAGTAAAGAACTGTTTAAATTAAATAGAAATGTAAAAAAAAATGGCACAACACTGATTTTTTTCACAAACATTCACCGTTTAATCTTTACTTTTTGCAAATTTTTATTACAAATATTGACCGTTTATCTTATTTTTTTTGTTAATTGCCATTAAAAAAATATGCACGACATTGTTTTTTTGCAAATTTTTGTAAAACTCCTTCGTATAAAACTTTGTCACGTCACTGCTTTTTTTTAAATACAATAAAAAAAATCATTATTTTTAATACGACAATATCAGCGCCACCAGTAAAGAACTGTTTAAATTAAATAAAAATGTAAAAAAAATTGGCACAACACTGATTTTTTTCACAAATATTCACCGTTTAATCTTTACTTTTTGCAAATTTTTATTACAAATACTGACCGTTTATCTTATTTTTTTTTGTTAATTGCCATTAAAAAAATATGCACGACATTGTTTTTTTGCAAATTTTTGTAAAACTCCTTCTTATAAAACTTTGTCACGTCACTGGTTTTTTTTTAAATACAATAAAAAAAATCATTATTTTTAATAGGACAATATCAGCGCCACCAGTAAAGAACTGTTTAAATTGAATAAAAATGTAAAAAAAAAATTGGCACAACACTGTTTTTTTTTCACAAATATTCACCGTTTAATCTTTACTTTACACGTCACTGCTGTTTTTATATACCGTTTACAAAAATCATTATTTTCAATACGAAAATATCAGCGCCACCACTTGAGAACTGTCTAAATCAGATAGAAATTTTAAGCAACTAAAATTATTAAAAATCCCATACCATAAATGTCGCGCTTTTAGCATCGAATGCAAGTCGCAGATTCTTGCGTTTTAGGAACATATATATATATATATATATATATATATATATATATACAAAGGGTGCCAAGTATGCGTATTTATGATTAACAAAAGGGGTAAATTAACGGGCATGTACGTAAAAGGATCATAGGATTACGAGTAAGAATGGTAACCGCAGACATGCATGTTTCTGGCTCATTAGCCGTCATCAGTGCGGCATAACCAAGAAGAGTATTGCACAGCTGGCCGAAAGCACAAAATGGCGATAGGACTCCTGTGTGAGCGTTCGTTGTTTTTGTATTTCTTGACACATGTTTCCCCAACATCCTTTGCTCCCAAGTACCTAACACTTTTGCTAGCCAAGTGCAATACTCTTCTTGGTTATGCCGCACTGATGACGGCTAATGAGCCAGAAACATGCATGTCTGCGGTTACCATTCTTACTCGTAATCCTATGATCCTTTTACGTACATGTCCGTTAATTTACCCCTTTTGTTTATATATATATATATATATATATAAGAGGATGTTTGTATATATGAAATCGATAGACTCAGAAACTATTTGACCGATCATCATGAAAATTGGTATGTACATGTATTTTTTCACGGAGAAGGTTTATATGCTATTGATTTAACTCGGCACCAGGCTGCGCTGTAAAGTATCGCCTAAAAATGAATTATTCAAAAAGCAAATCAACTAACTTCATTTCTATCATCTCTCAATAAGCTTAAAATAATCACAAAAATAATAAATAATATAAATAAGTTATAGAAATATATAATATATCTAATCGATTATTTCCTTCGATTCAAATTAACCAAAAGAATTTCATAATTTTTTGAAATTGGACCAATCAGAATCAAATATCAGCGACTATTGCACTAGAACAATATCAGCGACTATTGCACTAGAGAAATAGTCACGTCAAATATAAATGTCAAAAATTTGTCTTCTCAGGAAATAATCTTCCTAAATATAACGCGACCTTGATTAATAGTCTGCTATTTTTGTTGTTGCTAAATTTCTCAAATATTTTACAATTTGTTTCGACATAATTTGACATTAATAATCAAAGATTAATCAGATTATTAATGTCAAATTATGTCTCAACAAATTGATACTAAAATATTTTCGAAATCTAGATACCACAAAAATAGCCGACTATAATCAAGGTCTTGTTATATTACCCTTGATAATTTACAAAACAGTAAAAATTTGGAAAAATGGTAAAAAACCATCAGTAGGCGGTACGAAGTTCGCTGGGTCAGCTAGTAAATGTTTATAAATAAAAATCTTCTGTACGTGTGTATGTCACTAAACTCCTCCTGAACAGCTAGACCGATTTTGATGAAAATTTTTGTATGTGTTCAAGTGGATAGATTTATTATATGCTAATCTAGTTGTTATAAAAAAACTTTCGATTGAATTATTAATTTATTTACAGCATGTGTGTATTAAATACATTTACAAATACAATACAAATTTCACATTTAAAAGTTAAATTCTAATATTATTTTTATCACTTTTTTTGTGACAAACATTTTGAACAAATCTCACAACTCTAAAGTTTTACCAGTGTGGATTCTAGTATGCTGTTTTAAATAACTGGATGATGTGAAACATTTTGAACAAATTTCACATTTAAAAGGTTTCTCGCCAGTATGAATTCTGACATGCTCATTTAAATGACTTGATCGGGCGAAACATTTTAAACAAATTTGACATTTAAAAGGTTTCTCGCCAGTATGAATTCTAATATGCGTTTTTAAATAACCGGATTGTGTGAAACATTTTGAACAAATTTGACATTTAAAAGGTTTCTCGCCAGTGTGAGATTTAATATGAACTTTTAAATTACCGGAAGTTGTGAAACATTTTAAACAAATTTTACATTTAAAAGGTTTTTCACCAGTGTGAATTATAAAATGCCTTTTTAAATAATTGGAATTTACAAAACATTTTGAACAAATTTTACATTTAAAAGGTTTCTCACCAGTGTGAAATTTAATATGAACTTTTAAATTACCGGAAGTTGTGAAACATTTTAAACAAATTTTACATTTAAAAGGTGTCTCGTTAGTGTGAATTCCAACATGCCTTTTTAAATGACTAGATATTTTAAAACCTTTTGAACAAATTTGACATTTAAAAGGTTTTTAAATTCGAGGAAAGGGAGAAACATTTTGTACAAAATTCACATTTGAAAGGTTTTTCTCCAGTGTGAATTCTAATAGGTATGACTTTTTAAACAAAATTGGTTTCTAAAACATTTTGAACAAATTGTACATTTAAAAGGTTTGTCTTGAGTGTGAGTTCTCATATTGTTGAGAATGTTGAGACTTAGTTAACAGTCTTATTAAAAAACAAAATAAAGTTGTAACGTAGCAATTAAGTTTGTGTTGTTGATATAACAAAATTTTTTGATGTTAGAAAAGTAATGTCGAAATAAAAACGTTAATGAATACAGTCCATTTATTCAATTAAAATACGAGTTATCGTAACATTTTTTGGTCATATTCGAGCCGGATATTAATACAATTGGGGGATATATCCAACAGTGAAGTTGAAGATATATCAAAGAAGCAGATTTGGAAAATCAATATCCAAGGACGAATATCTATATGAAAAATCTAGTCGAGATGCAGTTAAAGAGCAGCTCATAAACACATTGGGAGGAGAAGCAAGAGAACATATTGCTGAAAAAAAAATAATTTAAGTAAAGTTAAGTCAATTTTGATTGTTATTTCCTAGATAAAACAAATCGGTGATTTATTGTTTATATTTCAATAAATTATAAATGGGGGAGGAAATCAAAATAATCAAAAGACGTCGGGGTACAATTAAAACAAAATTTATTAGATTAGAGAATTATTTAAATACTGTGACTAATATAACAATTAGCGAATTACAAATAAGAGAAAACTTGTTACTTAAGGCTTATGAGGAATTTAATGAGATACAAAATAAACTTGAAGAGTGTTATAGTGAAGTAACGGAAGAATTGCAAAATGAATTTGATCAGGAAAGAGAGTTGATGGAACAGTTATATATTAAAATATATAACAATATTAAAACTTTAATCAAAAATTTAGAAATACCTCAAGTTAATTTTGTATCTTCACAAAGTTGTGTAAATAGAGAAAATTCACAATATGTATTTTCAGACAAACGGGCTGTTAAACTTCCGAGTATCAACATTCCAACATTTGATGGAAATTATGGCGATTGGAGAACCTTTATAGACTTGTTTGCTGCAGGAATAGATAATGACACTACTTTGGCCAAATCACAGAAATTTTTATATTTAAAAGGTTTACTAAGGGGAGAACCTTTATCAATTGTAAGTGAATTAAAAATAACAGATGATAATTATGACAGAGCTAAAAACCTATTAAAATCGAAATACGCGAAAAAGGGTCCAATTTTGAGATATCATATTAACGAAATTTTAGAAATAAAAGTTGAAAAGGGTCAAACAGGGCTAAGGGAGTTTGTCTCGAAAATTAGACAACACATACATGCTCTAGAAGCATTAGATGTAGATGTAGAAGTATAATCTTGGGATTTGTTGTTATTTTATATATTATCCTCAAAAATTGAGAAAGGGTTAAGAAATCAATTTGAAATTCAAAGACAAGAAGGGGATGGTGACTCTTTACCCAAAATAAATGAGTTTTTATTGTTTTTAGAAAAGCGTATAAATGCTTGGGAAAACTCTGAGGTAACGGTTGACTTAACTAAAACTAACGACAAATATAAAAAACGACAATCTAGTATAACTACCTATGCTCAGACAGTAAATGATAACCCAATGTTTAAAATAAAATGTAGTTATTGCAAAGAAGAACATCCGCTTACTAAATGTGACAAATTTAAGGAACTTTCTTTACAAGTTAAACGAGACATTATATTAAAAAATAAATTATGTTTCAACTGTTTAAAGGCAAATCATACAGTTATAAAATGTAAGGCGTTTAATTGTAGAATTTGTGGTAGAAAACATCATACGCTGATTCATAATTCGGTTGACAATGTTGAGAGCAATAACGATGTGCCAGGTCCATTTCCTTTAAATACATTAGTAGCATCTCAAAATTTGGGTAATAATAAGGAAATAAGCTCAAAAGTTGCTAGTGATATAAGCATTGGCAATTCCGTATCTTGTACCCACACGGGGTTTTTGAAATCAAAAAATCAAATAGTGTTAGCTACAGCTAAAATTAAACTTATTTCTAATCATGGGACGATAATAGCCAGAGCTTTACTAGATTCTGGATCACAAACAAGTATTATAACTAGGGAATTATCAAAAAAGCTTGGTAATAATTGCGTTAGGTCGAATTTAAAAATTTCGGGAAATTACGAGTCAATGACAAACAGTACAGAAATAATGGAAGTAACTATAGAATCAAATAGAACTTTAGAAAGGTTTGTTATAAATTGTGCGATTTTACCAAAAATAACTTGTTATTTGCCTCAAATTCCAATTGATATTTCTAAATTTAAAATTCCAATATCGATTGATTTGGCAGATGATGAATTTTACAAACCAGGAAAAATAGATATGTTGATTGGATCAGATTTATACTATGATATAATTGAATGTGGCATTATTAAAATGGGGCAAAATTTACCAACCTTAATGAATTCTAAATTTGGATGGATTGTTGGAGGACGGACTGAGTCAAATTCAATAATGAATAATGCTAACAATTTTAATCTTTGTCTAGTTTCAACCATAGATATTGAAAAATTGATACCAAAATTTTGGCAACTGGAAGAGATCACTAATAAACGGATATATACACAGGAAGATAAATTATGTGAAAATATTTTTCAATCAACAACAATTCGTGATGATACTGGTAGATTTATAGTTAATTTACCTTTAAAAAGAAATGTGGGTGATTTGGAGCTAGGAGATTCTTTTGAATTAGCTAAACGTAGATTTTTATCATTAGAGAAAAGGATCCATAAAAATAAGGAATTATTTATGGATTACAAAAAATTTATCGACGAATATGTTGATTTGGGTCATGGAAAATATGTTCCATTGGATTTAAAAACTAAGGAGGGTAATATTAAATATTTCTTGCCGCATCATTGTGTAATTAAAGAGGAAGCTATATCTACAAAATTAAGGGTTGTATTTGATGCATCAGCTAAAACTAGGTCAGGAAATTCTTTAAATGATGTTATGTATACAGGTCCAACAGTTCAACCTGATTTGTTTGATATAGTTATTAGATTTAGATTCTTTCATGTAGTGCTTATAGTTAAGATGTACAGGCAAATTAGAGTAGTTAACGAACACCAACATTTACAAAATATTTTATGGCGAGAATCCCCTAACGAAAGTTTAAAATGTATTCAATTAGAAACAGTTACTTACGGTACAAATTGTGCTCCTTATCTAGCGACAAAATGTTTATCCGAATTAGGTAAGATAAATTCTGTTAAATTTCCACTTGCTTCAAAAATGCTTCAGCATCAATGTTACATGGATGACATTTTGGGTGGTGCTTATTCAGTAGAGGAATGTAAGTTGTTAAAAAATGAGTTAATAACTTTACTACAAACGGCTGGATTTGATTTACACAAATGGGTTTCTAATTGCGAAGAATTAGTTAATTCCAATACACATTTAGATGACACATCAACTACGGAATATAAATTAAATAAAATTTTAGGGATTTCTTGGGATTGTAAGAAGAATTGTTTCAGGGTAATTTTGCCAAAAATATATGCTAGTTGTGGTGTATATACAAAACGATTGGTTTTTGCAATGATTTCTAGTTTGTTTGATCCATTAGGGTTAATAGGTCCAGTTATTATTAAAGCAAAGATTTTAATGCAAAAAATTTGGGTGAAAAAATTGAGTTGGGATCAAGAATTATCTGATCAACTTTTGGATGATTGGATAAAATTTAAAACTGATATTGGCAACATAAATAAAATACATATTCCTAGAACAGTACTGTTGAATCAAAAAATTAAAACTATAGAATTGCATGGGTTTTCGGATGCATCGATGGTTGCATACGGATGTTGCTTTTACATAAGAGTTATGTATGTGGATGAAACGATTTCAAGTAGGTTGATTTGTTTTAAATCAAGGGTTGCACCTCTAAAAACGATAACGTTACCAAGACTAGAACTATGTGGGTTTTTACTAATGTCACGGTTATATTTTAAATTATGTTCAATTTTGACCATACATACAAAAGCTGTTTTTATGGTGTGATTCAAAAATTGTGTTAGCTTGGATCAACAGTGCTCCATCAAGGTGGACAACATTTGTTGCAAATAGAGTATCAGAAATTCGGGAATTGGCAAGTTCAGCTAGATGGAGATACATAGCTTCTGAAAGTAATGTGGCGGATTTCATAAGTAGAGGTTTAGATCCAAATACGTTAATTGGATGTAACGAATGGTGGCAAGGTCCAGAAATTCTTTATAGAGAAAATTTATATGATAGTGATTACTTGGTTAAAGAGGAAAACGATATTCCAGAAAAAAAAGTTGTTATTCATGTAAGATTAGAAATAAAAGAAGGTATAGAGATTTTTTCAAGATTTTCGAAATTTCTCAAATTGAAAAGAGTAATAGCGTTTTGTTTACGATTTGTACAAAATTTGAAAAGGGGAGCAGACAAAGTAATTGGAACTTTATCTAGTTCTGAATAAATAAAGCTGAACAAACTATTATTAAAGTGGTACAAAGTTTATTACTTTATAGAGGATATTGAAAAATTAAAACAGAAAAAGGAAATTAACAGTTCATCTTTATTACAATTAGCACCTTTTTTAGATGAAGACAATATATTACGAGTAGGTGGAAGATTAAATTACTCAAATTTAAGTTTTTCTCAAAAACATCCAATTATTTTACCGGGAAATTGTCATGTTACAAATTTAATAATTTGGCAGGAACATTTAAAACAATTGCATGCTGGGTCACAAAGTACTTTAGCAAATATAAGGCTAAAATACTGGCCAATTCATGGCTTAAGGCAAGTTAAAAAGCAATTAAAAACTTGTATAACTTATCATAAATTTAGAGCAGCTGGTGCTAAACAGTTAATGGCACCACTTCCTAAAGATAGGGTTATAGTAAGCAGACCATTCTCAAAAGTAGGAGTTGATTTTGCAGGGCCATTTAGCGTTAAAGAATGTAAATTAAGAAAATCAAAAGTTTTTAAAAGTTATATCGCATTATTTGTCTGTTTTATAACTAGGGCAATTAATTAGAACTAGTTTCAGATTTAACCGCTGATACATTTTTAAATACTCTAAAACGATTTATAGCGAGACGGGGTTGTCCAGTCATTGTCTTCAGTGACAATGCGACAAACTTTCATGGGGTGAATAATAAACTTACGGAGGTAACAAAATTCTTAAAAGAACAATCAGGTGGGAAACAGGAATATTTATCACAGAAAGACATTAATTGGAAGTTTATTCCGGGAAATAGTCCTCATTGGGGGGGTGGATTATGGGAAGCGGGGATAAAATCAACGAAATATCATTTAAGACGTACAATGGGAAAATCTATACTTACAATTGAACAATTTTCAACATTATTGTGTGAAATTAAGGCAATTTTAAATTCCAGGCCCATTTCAAACCTTTCTTCAGATCCATTTGATTTTAGTTGTTTAACTCCAAATCACTTTTTAATAGGTGGACCTATGAATATGTTTTCAGAAAAAGATATTCTTAGTTTTCCTGAAAATAGACTAACATACTGGGAAAAAATTTGTGAAATAAAACAATCTTTTTGGAAGAGTTGGTCCAAAGATTTTCTAAAAAAATTACAAAATAGACCAAAATGGTTAAGCTCTTGTCAAAATTTAAAGGTAGGTTCATTGGTTCTGTTAAAAGAAGATAATAGTCCACCATTGGAATGGAAGTTGGGAAGAATTCTGGAAATTTTCGTGGGCAAGGATGGTAAGGTTAGAGTAGTGTCTGTTCGAACTGCAGCTGGAGTCTATAAAAGATCTATAACCAAAGTGTGTCCAATTTCTGAAGATTCCTTCAGCGGGGGGCAGAATGTTGAGACTTAGTTAACAGTCTTATTAAAAAACAAAATAAAGTTGTAACGTAGCAATTAAGTTTGTGTTGTTGATATAACAAATTTTTTGATGTTAGAAAAGTAATGTCGAAATAAAAACGTTAATGAATACAGTCCATTTATTTAATTAAAATACGAGTTATCGTAACAGGTGGTTCAAAGTATTATGTAGAATTTCAGGATGATTTCAGTCGCATGTCTTTCGTATATTTTGTAAAATCAAAAGATGAAACCTTCGAAAAATTCAAAAGCTTTCAATTATTAGTTGAAAAACAAACTGGAAGAAAAATCAAAGTTTTACGCTCAGATAACGGAGGTGAGTATATTAATACTACTTTTGAAAATTACCTAAAAAACCAAGGTATAATTCACCAAACAACCAACCCGTATACTCCTGAGCAAAATGGGCGTTCTGAAAGATTAAACAGGTCTTTAGTAGAGAAAGCTAGGTGTTTATTGTTTGAAGCTGGTTTAGAAAAACGCTTCTGGGCTGAAGCCATCAACACAGCTTGCTACTTAAGAAACAGATCTGCTGTATCTAATGTCTCTAGAACACCTTACGAAATATTTTTTGGTAAAACCAAATTTAAGTCATATACGAATTTTTGGTAGTATAGCAATGACTCATATCCCTAAAGAAAGAAGAAGAAAATGGGATAAGAAATCTGAAAAACTAATTCTAGTCGGTTTTTCTGAAAACACTAAAGGCTATAGACTCTATAATATGAATACAGGCCAAGTAACGACAAGCAGAGATGTACATATTATAGAAAAGGAATGTAATAGCAAAGAAGTATATCTTTATACAGAAGAAAATAATTTAAAATGCGATGAAACAGAAAACTTAAAAACTTTTTCAATATCTGAAACTAAAAATTCTGAAACAAATTTAGAACAATCAGAGAATAGCAATGATGAATTAGAATTTTCTGAAGAACAATTCAGTGATCAAACATATGTTCCTGAAAGCGTGGAAGATGTCATATTCCCAGAAGTTACAAGAAGATCACAAAGAGAAAGAAAACCTACAAACTTTGATGACTTTGTAACATATTTTACTCCAACAGAGCATATGAAAAATCAAGTTTCAGTGGGAGATCCATCTTCAGTAGCGGAGGCTCTTGCAGGGCCAAATCGAAGTGACTGGATATGTGCTATGACAGAAGAAATAAAAAGTTTTAGTGAAAATCGTGCGTGGGACCTAGTGAACCTTCCGGATGGTCATACACCAGTGAAGTGCAAGTGGGTTTTTAAGAAAAAACGTGATAATGATTGTAATATAACTTATAGGGCTATATTGGTTGCTAAGGGTTTTAGTCAAAAACCTGGTATAGATTTTGATGAAACTTTCTCTACGGTTGTTAAACATTCAACGCTAAGGCTACTTTTAGCACTCTCTGTTAAGCTTAAATTAAAGGTTGAACATTTAGACGTTGTTACAGCTTTTTTAAACGGAAAACTCGAGGAAACGGTATTCATGGAAATACCAGAAGGTTTTGACAGTAAAATTCGAAGCAATCAAAGCAAAGTTTTAAAACTTAATAAAGCTATATATGGTCTGAAACAATCTTCACGTGTTTGGTATAAAGAAGTAGAAAATGTACTTGTTAATTTATGTTATAAAAGAAGTGATCATGAACCTTGTATTTTTATTAAACGGGAAGAAAGTTTTATAACCATAATTGCTTTATATGTAGATGATTTTTTCATTTTCTCTAACTCTATACAGGAATGTTCATTTTTAAAGGAGCAGTTAGCTTCAAAATTTAAAATTAAAATTTTAGGTGAGATTAAACAATGCTTGGGTATGAGAGTTAAGGTTGATGAAAATAAAATTTAGTTAGATCAAGAAAGATACATTGATAATATATTAGATAAATTTAATATGAGTAATTGTAACCCGGTAGGTACGCCAATGGATAAAAATGTATTTTTTGATCAGACAGATAAAGATATATGTAGAAAAGACTTACCTTATCAAGAGTTGATAGGAAGTTTAATGTATTTATCGGTATTAACAAGACCAGATATAACTTTTTCTGTAAATTGCCTTAGCCAGTTTAATAACTGTTATACAGAATCACATTGGAAATGTGCTAAGAGTACTAAATCTTTATGTCTTCAATATGAAAATGATAACACAGATTTGATGGGTTATGTCGATTCAGATTTTGCAAGCAATGTTAATGATAGAAGGTCATATACCGGTTTTGTATTCAAACTAGCAGGTGGGGCTGTTTCATGGGAATGTAAAAAACAAACCACAGTAGCATTAAGTAGTACTTAAGCCGAATACATGGCCATAACTGAAGCTTCTAAAGAAGCTGTTTATTTTAGAAATTTACTCTCAGATTTATTGGGTACTGTTGAATGTATTAAGGTTTATAATGATAGTCAAAGTGCTCAGAAATTGGCTTTAAATCCCATGTGTAACAGGCGCTCTAAGCATATAGATGTCCGCTACCATTTCATTAGAGAAATGATTTCAAATAAATTTATTAAGTTAGAATATTTGCCTACAAATGAAATGCCAGCAGATGTCTTAACAAAAGCACTTTCTTTGCAAAAACATTATATGTTTAGTTGTAAATTAGGCTTAAAAGATATTTAAATATTATTTAGATAAGTGGGAGTGTTAAAATGGTATCTAAATACTATCGCGCCATCTGTCTCGTGACAGTTCAGTTAACACTCATTATTTTATTCAGTAGTTGTTGAACCTCACTTGAAGAAGTACGTATAATAAAGTTCGTCGTTCTCTACAGTGTTTTATTCCTTTGACTCCTGACGCCTTCCAGAATTTAACAAATTTAACACTAATTTTGACGTTTATATGACATTTGACTTTAATGAAATGTCAAAAATGACGCCTAGTTGACAAATTAACAATAATTTAGCAGTAAATTTGTCATTTATATGATGATTAACATTCTTGAATGTCAAAAATGACATTTAGTTGACAGATTAACAGTAAATTAACAGTTTTAACACTAAATTTAACATTTATATGACATTTGACTTGTACAAATGTTAAAAATTGGACCAAATCCATTTGTATGCAGTTTATTGATTTTTTAGACATCTAGTTTTGTAAACACGAACTAATATAGATTCTAATACGAATAATTTTTCATAGAGGGCGTAGGATACAAATTTCAGTTAAAAATAAGATTTTATACAAAAAAAAGATCTTTTTTCAAAAATAAAGTTTATTTTACATAAAACAATTTACAAAAACATTAAATATCAACAAATTTCATAAAACGATTGTTGACATAAAACAAGATTAAATCTGTTCAGTTTGCTTAGTTTATTGATTTTTTAGACATCTACATGTGCAAACGTGAACTAAAACAGATTCTAATAAGAATAATCTCCCATAGAGGGCGTAAGATACAAATTTTGGTCTAAAATAAGATTTTATACAAAAAAAAGTGTTGTTTTTTTAAAAAATACAGTTTATTTTGTATAGTACAAATTACAAAAACGTTAAAAATCAACAAATTTTACAAAAATATTCAACGATTCTTAAAATAAAACAAGATTTCTTTAAATCTGTTCTGTTTGCTTAGTTTTAGTGATTTTTTAGATATCTAGTTGTGCAAACGGGAACTAAAACAGATTCTAATAAGAATAATCCCACAGAGGGCGTAAGATGCAAATTTCTGTCTAAAATAAGATTTTATATACCAAGTGTGGTTTTTTCAAAAATAGAGTTTATTTTGCATAAAACAAATAACAAAAACGTTAAAAATCTACAAATTTTACAAAAATATTCAACGATTCTTGGAATAAATCAAGATTTTTTTCAAACTGAACCAGATTAGTTTATTTAGTTTTTTGGCGTTTATGAGTAGGCACGCCATTGAGCCTTGCGTGGGTTTGTGTTTCGTCCCGGTAAGGCACTATATATGCTATAAACCATATACTTATTATCGTCAGCCATGTTTTGTCCAATGTCAACCACAAAACCAGAGATATTAGAACAGATGTGTTGATGCCTAATATAAAGTTGGCAACAAGTTCTGACATCAGCGCACCATGTTTAAAACTTTACTTTTACATCCTTTTTGTGCTTAAAGTACCTTAAGTTTATTTTAATCTAAAACCACTAGTACTTACTCTGCCATTATACCGTAATAAGTACTTTTTCGCTTTTCGCACTTCCAGCTGGTTTAGTTCCCATTTTCACCGCTACAAAATACGATTGCACGTCTCTTTAATTTGTCGATGGTCTAACACGTGAATTGAGTGACATTGGAATAAAAATGGCTGATGATAATACCTATATCTATAGTGCCTTAGTCCCGGGCATGCTTACTTGGACTCGTCAGTAAGGCTGTAAGCCATGCCCTGCCTTAGACACGATGGAGAAATTATTGCAGCGGCCGGGAATCGAACCCGGGTCCGCACGGTGGGAGTCAGGAGCTCTGACCGTTGCACCGCCGAGGCTGCTGTTCGGCTAGTGGTACGAACGTGGTCCGATCGAGTCGAAGCGACCGCCACAGTACTCCCCCGCCAGTGACAACGAGATGTTGTTATAGTGGCGGGGTCTAGGGGGACGAAGATTTGGATTGCGTGTTTTGCGTACGTCGGGGTCACCACTTTGGCGTTTATGAGTAGGCACGCCATTGAGCCTTGCGTGGGTTTGTGTTTCGTCCCGGGCATGCTTACTTGGACTCGTCAGTAAGGCTGTAAGCCATGCCCTGCCTTAGACACGATGGAGAAATTATTGCAGCGGCCGGGAATCGAACCCGGGTCCGCACGGTGGGAGTCAGGAGCTCTGACCGTTGCACCGCCGAGGCTGCTGTTCGGCTAGTGGTACGAACGTGGTCCGATCGAGTCAAAGCGACCGCCACAGTTTATTGATTTTTTAGACATCTAGTTGTGGCAACTTGAACTAGGTAAAGGTGCAGAAGTTGTACCCAGACAGAACGCGCTTTTAAAGTCAGATTGACTATGACGAGCGCTGTTGCCAACTCTCGCGTTCAAATTTACGATGGCTAGAATTTGTTTACTTGGACAAATTAAAATGTTTTAAACGAGTAGTATTATCTACTCTAAGTCCTAATTCTCTTTGCATTTTTTAAAAATTAAAAAATGCAAAGAGAATTAGGATTAATTTACATATAATTGTTCTGAAGGCCATAAAATATTAGAATCGATGAAATATTTAATAAAATATAGATCAATACCGAAAAAAACTTTATTATTGTGACACAGATCATATTAATATAAATTATGTAGGTATAATAAATTGAACATCTATATATATATATATATATATATATATATATATATATATATATAAATGAATGTTTGTCTGTATGTATGTATGTATGTCTGTATGTATGTATGTCTGTATGTACTCAATGAACTCAAAAACTACTGGACCGATTATTATGAAAATTGGTATACATATGGAATTTTCCACGGAGAAGGTTTGTGTGATATGTACATTGATGTCACTCGCCACCAGGTGGCGCTGCAGAGTAGCAACTTCTGCCCCGTTCAACCGATTGTCATGAAAATCGGTATGATGATGTATTTTTAATGGGTAAGATAAATATGATATTCGTATTAATTGTAGTTACCACTAGATGGCGCTTCCATGTATCAAATTCAATAGTGATTAATAGATATCTATACAAATTCGTATAAATATAAGTTCGAAAAATATATTTTTGGTGCGATAAGTAAAACAAAACCATACACTTTCTTTCCTTCTCTATCTCTTCTCCTCTTTTTTTTTTCTTAAATTTATTTTAGTTATTGGCGTAGCAACGCGCGCCGAGTACAGCTAGTATAATATAAAATCGTGTATTTTTAATATCTCATAGTTTAACGACTTAAAACTTCTTGATAAAATTAACCCCGCTGTTATTCCCCCAGATCATTGTGGCCTCGGTCTAGGTTAGCTGACAATACAAACAGATTGGTTTTAAACATTCATCTTAAACTTTTGAAGTTATACTTCTATTCGGACACTCTGTGAATGAATTAGTGTGTGGCTAAATGGGAAAAATCATTACATATGTAATGGTGTGAGTAAGAGAGAGACAGAATCACATATAAGGTATATTGTTCGGTAAAAACAAAGATGAAATATTTACTACATGTTATTAGTCATCACTATAAGTCCTTTGAATACCGTTTAAACATTCATTGCATTGAGAAGAGATAGATATACAACAAACAGTCTGAGCTATTGTTATTGTATTACATTGACGTATCGCATTATGTTTGACATATTATTTTATAATTCTGTCCAGTAAGTATAGATATTAAGTTTAGTATTTTATATTAATAATAATATTCAGTAATGAGTATTGTATTGTAGTCTAAAATACCGTCACATGGTTGCATTATATCCTTCACTATGCTTTTGAGTTAAAACCTGTTCCTGCAAAGTTACTGAAAAGTGTAGTTCAAAGTGCGTTAAACTTTTGTAAAAGTGTGTTGTTAGAAAATGTTTTGCATTGTTTTTTAGTGTTTTAAAATCTGTAATAGCCCACGGTAAGCAAACCGGGTTTTGTAAACACTTTTTTTGTACATTGATCGTTTTACTGTTTGGTTTTCGTGTTTGAAGTATGGACACACATCAACTGGTCTTATTTTTCTTAGTATTTATTTAATTGAATACAGTTAATTTAAAAAAAAAATATTTCTACTTGCCTGTGTTTGTAGTTATTAAGTTTTATTAGTTAACAGTGCATATAAGTATAACTACTGCCGGCAGTCCCACTGACTGCAACACCCTTTTTTTTACTTACTTTACGTGCATAGAATTATATACTTAAACACTTTATGTAGATATTATTGTACATCAATACATAGTATAAAACAAAGTCGCTTTTTCTGTCCCTATTTCCCTTTGTATGGTTAAATCTTTAAAACTAGGCAACGGATTTTGATGCGGTTTATTTTAATAGATAGAGTGATTCAAGAGGAAGGTTTATATGTATAATAACATCCATTAAATAGTGGAGAAATACTGTTATTTTTGAGGTTTCTAATGTCATGGACACGTTTATTACGAAATTAATCATTATGACGCTACCCTAAGGTGGTGCAGTTGTAATTCTTACATAACTACGTACTATGACGTCACCGTAAGATGGCGCAGTTGATATATCATATATTTAAAAGAGCAAAACTTACTTACCTAAGAACTATGAAGCCACCGTTAGGTGGCGCAGTTAATATATAATATACCTAACCGAGAAATTACAAAGTACTATAAATAACAGTAAAAACTGGTAACTAACGAGAAAATATAATAAAAAATACAAAAAATTAATCGTAAAAATAAAAAAAAGGATGTGGCAGTCAGTGGGACTGCCGGCAGAAGTTATACTTCTATGCACTGTTAACTAATAAAACTTAATAACTACAAACACAGGCAAGTAGAAATATTTTTTTTTTAAATTAACTGTATTCAATTAAATAAATACTTAGAAAAATAAGACCAGTTGATGTGTGTCCTTACTTCAAACACGAAAACCAAACAGTAAAACGCCGATCAATGTACAAAAAAAGTGTTTTTCTACAACCGTGCGTAAAGTATTACCTTTACGCACGGTTTAAGGTTTTTAAGGTTTAACTTTTTTTCACTAGTGAAAAATAAGCACTGTTTTGTATAAGATTATGCAAATTTTACGTGTGGTATTGGCGGAGATTGTAAGGTGTTTACCTTCTACCCAGATGACTCGGGTTCAATTCCGGGTAAGGAAACTTTTTTTTTATTATTTAATTGTGTAAATTTGTGTAAATATATTTAATTGTTAAATTATTGCAGTTTAATACATACAAAACTAGATATTATATTCAGTAATTTTTAATATGATTTTTAATATGACAGAAATATCAGTTCATGAATAAGGGAAAGTATTTTTATTTAAATGATGACTGATTGACATTTCAATTAATTTATTATTCAAGCATTTCGCGTTTCTACGTACCGGTATTATAAGGTAAGATTAATTTAAAAAATAAATATTTTGTTATCTAAAGTATGTTTTAAATATATTTTTTTTCGCAGTAAAGCGTAAAAAAAATCAGACCTATACTTGTATTTCTTGTAAAGAAATTCGGTTGTGGAAAAAATATTGTATGCAACTCGTGCGTAAATGTTCCTTTTTTGACTCATTCACATTCGTCAAAAAAGGTCACTTTACGCACTAGTTCCACAAATAACTATTACAAAACCCGATTTGCTTACCGTGGGCTATTACAGATTTTAAAACACTAGAAAACAATGCAAAACATTTTCTAACAACACATAGGTACACACTTTTACAAAATTTTAACGCACTTTAAACTGCACTTTTTAGTAACTTTGCAGGAACAGGTTTTAACTCACACGCATGTCTTCGACTCAAAAGCAGAGTGAAGAATATAATGCAACCATGTGACGGTATTTTAGACTACAATACAATACTCATTGCTGAATATTATTATTAATATAAAATACTAAACTTAATATGTATAGTTACTGGACAGAATTATAAAATAATATGTCAAACATAATGCGATACGTCAATGTAATACAATAGCAATAGCTCAGACTGTTTGTTGTATATCTATCTCTTTTCAATGCAATGAATGTTTAAAGTTTAAACGGTATTCAAAGGACTTATAGTGATGACTAATAACATGTAGTAAATATTTCATCTTTGTTTTTACCGAACAATATACCTTATATGTGATTCTGTCTCTCTCTTACTCACACCATTACATATGTAATGATTTTTCCCATTTAGCTACACACTAATTCATTCCACAGAGTGTCCGAATAGAAGTATAACTTCAAAAAAAAAATGGAAAAAACATTAGTATTAGGCGATGCGAAGTTCGCCGGGTGCGCTAGTATAATAAAAAAATTAAAAAAAACGACGGGTTGCACTCCTGGAGTGCCAGCAGAAGTAAAAACTTGATTATTAACGTTGTGCATGTTTGATATTTTGGAATGGTTAGGGAATAATTTTGCACGAATTGCTTTATTGTGATGTTATGAAAATATAGGTTACCGCTATAAAGTATAAACAGTAAACATATTACAAATATTACATCTATAATATGTAAGTACATACATATGTATCTATATTAATAATTTCGTTAAGCAGTACGATAGAATAGATCGAAACCTAAGCTTAATAATAAAATTATAAGTATATTTATAAAATACTCACTCATTTTCTTTCGCTATTTCTTCGTCACTTTTATCATTAATTTGTTTAATATCCATATTTTAAATACTTAAAGAACACTAAACACAGACGTTTGAATTTTGAATTATTAGCTGTCACCTGTCACTATTTATAGGTGCGCGTGCCATAGGGATATTCACACATCGATATATCGAATTTATTCGATGTTTTCCATAGGATATGTCGGATTAATTCGATGTTTTGAGTTTTGACAAATATTTATTGTATCCGGTATATCGATATTTTTATTCATAGGAACATCGAATATTCGCTTTTTTGTCGAATCTATTTAAAACCTATACCTATACTTTTTTCACAAAATAATTTCATAATTTTATTTATAAATAAGTTTATTAAGACTAAGGCACTATAAACATAGGAATTATCGAAAGCCATGTTTTGACCAATGTCAACTACAAAACCAGAGATAATAATAGAACAGATGTGTTGATGCATAATATAAAGTTGGCAACAAGTTCCGACATTAGTGCACCATGTTTAAAACTATTCACTATACTTCTACACACTTTTTATGCTTAAAGTACCTTAAAAAATTATATTAAAATAACACTACTAGTACTTACTAAGGCACTATAAGGTTATAACTACTTTTCTGCTTTTCGCACTACCAGCTGGTTTAGTTCCTATTTTCACCACTACAAAATATGATTGCACGTCTCTTTAATTTGTTTATTTGTCATCTTACGTTTTTTCGATCAGGGTCACGTGTCCTGACGCGAATTTAAGATTTTTTACCCATTACAGAAAAAATGCTCAACGCGGCTAAAGAAGTTTTCACTTCAAAAAACAATATTTTATGCAATTTTTTTAATTTAAACGATATATTTTAATAATTTTGTTTATACTAACATTAATACAATACTTCAAAGTATATTTTAAAAATATAAAATAATTTTACAAAAGAATTTTTATGAAATATATTAATAATTAAATACAAGTTCAACTTTCGCTTAATAGATGTCGCTTTACGGAATATTAATTCAAACAAATTTTACAATTAAGCAATTTATTTTGGTTCCGATAATGAAAATGTTAGTCATTATATTTAAAAAAGGCGATTTTAATTATATTTAATATTAATTATTATTATTTACATAAAAAATAAACAAATGTTCTAAAAAAATAATTTGTGCGCCATCTATGAGACAATGACAGGACTTCTAATAATCGATAAAGTAGGATTAGCAGAAAGACTTAACCTTAAAATAAAAGTGAAAAGTGTTTTTAGGTTATACTGGTGGTGCTCATTTGTGAAGTTGGCTGTTTTTTTGGTAAAAATTGATCGTTTGTAAGTGTTTTTTTTTATAAAACTGTTTATTAAGATGTGTTTATGGATTTTGTTTAAAAATTTTGATTATAAAATGAGGTTTTTATG
The DNA here is from genome assembly GCA_964028335.1 of Altica lythri. NCBI lineage: Eukaryota > Metazoa > Arthropoda > Insecta > Coleoptera > Chrysomelidae > Altica > Altica lythri. Next base: position 167,482 of record CAXIIO010000021.1, on the reverse strand, counting down.
TGAAATTTGCATTTTTGTTAAAGAGTAGTTGATAGTATTGGATTTTCTTGTTTTTAAAGTAAACTTTGTTTTTTTATAGAAATTTCTTATAAAAAATTGTTGATGATTGTGTATTTCTTGATTTTATGTAAAAATTTCATCACCAAAATTAGTTTTTTTTTTCGGAAATTCATTCTTGTTGTATGGGGTAAGTTTTGTTTTTTCATTAAAATTTTTGGTATAAAATCGTTTATTAAGACTCTTGGTTTTCTACAAAAATCCGGCGTTAAAATCAATTTTTTTTTTTGAGTGTGAAAATTACATTTTTGTATGTGAGGTTAGAAAATTTTGATTTTGTAGTTTTTGCGGTAATTTGATATTTTTTTTTGTTAACTTTCTATGACAAAGACTTTTAGAAAAGAATTTTCTTGGTTTTTCTACAAAAAATCTGTGTTTTTTTTTTGTACAAAATTTCCGTTTTTGGTTGTGAGGTTAGATTTTGTAGTTTTTTGGGTAATTTTCTAGTTTTTTGAGTAATTTCTTTTAATAAAATCAATAACTAAAAAGGATTTTTAGTTTTTCTATAAAATTCAGGCGTTAATATCAGTTTGTTTTATAAAATTTGCATTTTTAGATGCGAGGGTAAAAATTTTGGAATTTATATGTTTTTGGGATACTTTGTTATATGTTAATTATTTATAAAATAATTTTCCAATATATTTTAGTTGAAGAAAATTCCATAATGAATGTTTCGAAAGTAAAAATAGAAGCTGGAATTAAAATGGAAGAAATTGAAATTTATAATGAATTTGGTAAGATCAAATTTTATCAATTTTAAACATTTTGTGTATGGAAAATGTATAAAAAATTGTTGAAAGTTACAGATTTAAAAAAAGAAAAAAGAGAATTGTTCATTAAATAAAACACAAAAATAACGAAATATCAATTTAATTTTTTTTTATATTTTTAATTTCAGGTGAGAATAGTAATAAAGGAAAGATAATAGATTATTTTGTAATAAAAGAAGAAAAATTAGAAATTGTTCACTGACAAGATTGACAGTTGATACTATTTGACATTTTAGTGTGAAAAATGACAAAATTGACATTTAACGTTATATTGTTAATTTAATGACAGTTGACTGTCAAAAATAGTGAATATTTTGTTTACTGACAAGATTGATAGTTGATAGTTTGACATTTTAGTGTGAAAAATGACAAAATTGACATTTGACGTTATATTGTTAATTTAATGATAGTTAACTGTCAAAAATAGTAAATAAAACACAAAAATAACAAAATATCAATTTAAAAAAATATTTATATTTTTAATTTCAGGTGAGAATAGTAATAAAGGAAAGATAATAGATTATTTTATAATAAAAGAAGAACAATTAGAAATTGTGGACGAACCAATAGCCGAAATGCATTGTTTCGATGAGAAGGAAATAAGTAAGCTCATATATAATTATATTTTATATCATTTTACCTTCAAATCTTGGAAATTGGAAAAAGTTCGGTTTTTTTTTTCGAAAAATCGTTATATTTTTTTTTTATTTTTTGTGAAATTTAAAGTGTTTTTGAATTAGTATCAAATTTCTGATTGAATGGAAAAAAACTGCATTTTGATATCTTTTTTGGTCTTTAAGATATGAGAAACATTTTGATATCTTTTTTGGTCTTTAAGATATGAGAAATTGATTTTCAATATATGAAAAATTTGAAAAAAGCACGGGGCGGGGCGTTTTTTCGAAAAATCCAACAGAACTTTTGAAATAACGTCGATAATGATTATTGGTGTTGTTTTTAAAATCTTATAAAACCAACTTATTTGTATCCTTCCAATAGACACTTTTTAATACATTCAAATAGATCTCCTCCTTTCTTCTACTCTTCATATTCAATTTTAGTATTTCATAAAAAACAAATTGAAGTAAATGAAGTATTATTTATTTTACATTTCGAAAATTTGTCAAAATATCTTAATCAACAATCATGTAAAAAAATCTGTGAATTTACTTATAATGTATTAACTTTAGTTTATCTTTGATTTTAGTTGAAGAACAACCCAATAAAAGTAAAGAACCAAAATTGGAATATGAAAACCCTCAACAATTTGTGACAGTGGCCATTGATAATTCTTCAATTAATTCTTTCAATACTAAAAGTGAAAATGAGATTTCAAATCATGAGTTAAATCTTGAACTTGACATTAAAAAAGAACAATTAAACACTACAATTGATTTACCGGATTTTAAAATGGAATTTCAACATTTTAATGAAGAATTAAATTCAGAGCGGAGCATCAATAGAGATTCTAGAAAACAGGAACCAAATTGTAAAAATACTTGCGACAAATATAAATGTAAAATATGTTCGAAATGTTTCACACAATCCGGTCATTTAAAAACTCATATTAGAACTCACACTGACGAGAAACCTTTTAAATGTGAAATATGTTCAAAATGTTTCACACGATCCGATAGTTTAAAAACTCATATTAGAACTCACACTAACGAGAAACTTTTTAAATCTAAAATATGTTCAAAATGTTTTGCAGAATCCGGTTCTTTAAAAAAGCACATTAGAATTCACAGTGGAGAAAAACCTTATAAATGTGAAATATGTTCAAAATGTTTCACACAATCCGGTCATTTAAAAACTCATATTAGAACTCACATTGATAAAAACGTAACAAAACGTTGTAAATAAACTTATAATTCAACTAAATAAAAGTTTTTTATATCCTCCAATTTTTCTCTTTTAGATCTAAATATAAATAAGTATTTTTAATGTAAATTTATCAATATTTTGTTAAAATATGGTATTTTTTTGTATAAATGTCAAAATTTAGAATCTGTATAATTCTTCTTTTCTGATGGAATCGTTTTAGATTTAAACCTCATAGACAATGGGTATGTTCTGACTAAGTATCGCAGAATATATCTCTCAGACACGATTAGATTATTACTTACTATCAACGAATTTTTTTGGCCGCCTTTTTCGTTTATATTATTTACAAAAGATATAGCGTGCAATGATAAATTATTGTTATTTTGATATAAAAAATGAATTAATGTGATTAAAAAAATGTAAATACATTACATTGTCTCTGTGTAGGAACTTGTAAACACACTTGATCACAAACCCGATTATACGAATCGTGTCCGAGGGCAAATGGTAAACGATTACAACCGTTTGCAGGCGATTGTAATCGTTGACTTAGTCAGAACATACCCATTACTTCTCTCAACTTGGCACATGAAAGTATTTTTTTTTCAAATTTTTGTTTACACAACTCGATTGTCCGTCATTTGTCCGATATAAATTTTTATTTGTCCGATAATCATTTATTTAAAAAATAATAAACAAATGTTTAATCTTAAGTTGGCACTTACTTATTTCAATCGATTAGTTTTTTTCTTAATAAAGCATTTTTTTCATTCATTGTCCGATCAATATTTTTATTTGTCCGATTGTTTTTCTATTTTTAATTAATTTTTCATAGTTCGTAATTCTGATTGCGCTTGCGCAAAAGTAAGTGGCTTTATGAGATCGTCGCCATATAAATTAGCCGAATAGCTTAGGTAACTGAGACCTCTATCGGAAGAAGATTTACATCTTTATAATATAATATAATATAATATATATATATATATATATATATATATATATATATATATATATATATATATATATAAACAAAGTGCCAAGAAAATGCGTATTAATAATTTTCCCCTTTTGTATATATATATATATATAATATATCTCAATTCACCTTATGTTTGAATTGGGTTTGTACTTAATAAAAACTCAACTGCGTTTCTCTGAAATAACAAAGTTTATTTATTTACAATATTTACAATATTATATACAACTTAAAATTAAATTAAACAGATTTTACCTGAAATAACAAAGAAACAACATTTAAAGCTTTTATTACGGGTTTGTCGATTCTTTGTCTTCGTAAAAATTTCTTAACGTGATAAAGTAATAACCTCTAATTCTTATTTTCTTATTAGTTCTTTCAGTCAACCTTTGCTGCGCTGTTCCCACAGTGGGTGTGCAGTAACCTCTGCCGGTAACGCGGCAGATTCAAAATTAAGGAAAATAAAATAACGACACGAGTTATTTTCTTTATATCTCCCCCCTTCGGCGAGAACAATTTTAAATAATTGTTCGGTGATCGTCAGTCAACACTGGAGATAATTTCGTAATATGAAAAAAATTTGAACCTGTCTTTTTTTTGTGTCCAATGTCCACTTCATAAATGGAATTTGAAACCTTCTTGAGTATTTTGTATGGTCCGATTCTCAATTCGTCCATTTTTTTTCTATTTAATCGGTTTCCATTTTCAACGTAGACTCGGTCTCCCACTTCAAATTCATGTTCTTTTCTAAGTCGATCAAATATTTTTTTATTATAATTGTGAGATTTTATTGTGTTTTCCAAAGCCTGTTTTCTGTCTTTTTCTAGATCTTCTTTTGTAGATGTTGATTTTAATTCTTTTGGTAAAATATTCACATTTTCACCTTCCAAGAGATATTTTGGAGAAAATTTTGTAACCGTGTGTTCCGTTTCATTATATTTCTCCACACATTGCTGTGCAATTGTAGTCCACGCTATTTTCTTTTCGCTTTCATTAATCTTGCATCTTATTTTGTTTACCAACGTTTGATTCAGTCTTTCATTCAGACCATTGGAAAAGGGTGTATCGACAGCAGTAAATATCAAATTAATATTTTCATTCTTTAAAAATTGTTTAAACTCATTTGAATTTATGCCAGGATACTGGTCCGTTAAAATCGTGCCAATATTGTTGTTTTGAGTTACAAGTTTCGTAAGCTTAATAAAATCATTAGAATTTTGGGATTTAGACGTTAAAATGTAAGCATACCTTGTAAAATGGTCAAGGAGAAGATGTAAATATTTCTTTGTTGACCTAGATCCTCCAAAGCCTCCAATGGTATCGACAGACATGATTTCAAACGGATGTGTTGCTGGGCCTAAGTGTGACATTAAACCGTATCTCGACTTCCTCCTGGACTTGTTTTTTATACATATCTCGCATTCTTCACAAATTTTTTTAATGTTTGTTAAAATATTCTTTGCTGTGTAAAATGGTATAATCTTATTTATCATCTGGGTACTTCCAATATGGCAGTATGTATTATGGACATCTTTTATTAGCTTTTTACTAAGCTCTTCGGATATAATGATTTTTTCGTTTCTTTTAATCTTTTTAAAGTAAACTTGATGCTTTAATATCAACTTATTTTCACGTTTCAGTGTATCTATAATTGTGTTTTGGTCTTTTTTTATATCTTCTAGACTAATTAAATTCACTACTTTTAAAAAATCATCCATGTTTTCATGAGGATTAAGTACCGGGTTTCTGCTTAAACAATCCGCCTCCTTGTTTGATTTTCCTGGATTGTATTTAATTTTAAAATTATATTGTGACAAATAATAGGTCAAATCTCCAAGTTCCTCATCTGGTCTCGCTTTAATGTTCATATTTTCTAGGGGTTTGTGGTCAGAAAATACCGTAAACTCTTTTCCCATAAGCATGTGTTGCCAGTATTTGACAGCCTCTTTAATCGCTAGACATTCTAAGTATATTGCTTTTTTTTTCTTCTGAGCCTCTGTTAGTTTTTTCGAAAAGTAAGCAACAGGTTTACTATTTCCATCTTCATCTGTCTGTTTCATCACCGCTCCTACTCCTCTTATACTGGCGTCTGTGTAAATATCAATTGGTAATTTAGGATCAAAAATTTTAAGGACTGGTTCTGAACATAAAAGTGTTTTTATTTTATTAAATGATTCTTTACATTCCTCGGACCAAATGAATTTTACATCTTTTCTTAACAAATTATGTAGTGGATCCAGAATGATTGCACTTTGCGGTATGAACTTATGGTGGAAATTTATTTTCCCTAAGAATTGACGGATGTGTTTTCTTGTTTCAGGAACTGGAAAGTCTTTTATTGCTGTTAAATAATCTTTTAGGGGTTTGACAGAATTATGTTCTATAATATGACCTAGATATTTTGCATAATTATTGGCAAAAGTACATTTTTTAAATTTTAGCCTAAAACCTTCCTTTATTATTGCTTCCAGTAATTTTGATAAATGTATAATGTGTTCTGCAAAAGTTTTTGAAAAAACAAGAATATCGTCAATAAAATTTACTGCAAAACCATTGAGTTTGTGTTTTCTTATAATGTTGCTCAGTATTCTTTGGAAAATGGCCGGAGCTGTTTTTAATCCGAATGGGAGGCAAGTCCATTGAAAATGACCTTCCTGTGTTACAAAGGCAGTCTTGTGTCTGTCTTGAATTTTTAGCGGGATAGACCAAAATGCGGAATTGATATCTAAAGTTGTAAAGTATTTACAATTTACTGCTTTTGTCATTAAGTCTTCGATCAATGGAAAGGGTTGCGCCTGTGGTAGAACAATTTTATTGAGATCTCTAAAGTCAATACACATTCTAGATTTTTTTTCCTCATCCTTTTTGTAAGCTAATGTTACTGGAGCCCCAAATGGACTGTATGATTCTTCAATTAAATGGTTTTCTAGTAGTTTGGATATTTGTTCTTCGATTTCTCTTCTATCTTCAGTCGTGCATCTATATGGTCGTTTGTAACAGTACTTATCCATAATTAAGTCAATATGAGCTTCATACTCTTTCACAGTACCGACGTCATATTTGTCTTTGGCAAAAACTGGTTTGTATTTTTCGATTAATTTATCGATTTCTAATTGTTGATACAAATCTAAATGATTAACCATTATCTCAAATTCGTTTGTATTTATATGCTCATTAAAATTAATTTCATATTTTTTATTTTTTTGATCTTCTAGTGCACCAGAAATATCATCATTTTTATTATTTGAAGGTTTAATACCTAATATTTCGTCACTTTTTTCTGTGTCACCTGAAGAACCAGGTATGCTGACTTTTTTAGTTTCTATATCTGAAGTATTATTATTTTCATCTGGAGTTTTACACTGTATTATTTCCAGATTTTCATTTTGAATTAATTTGAATTTTTTTATGCAGTCCAGACCAATAAGAAAATCATAATTGAAATTTTCATTATCTATTACAAAGATATCCATGGTCTTCTCAATATTGTAAATTTTAATTTTCATAGTAATCATACCATTTGTCTTTTTAACACCATTAATAGTTTTCAAGTTTACCTTATGTATGTTTTTCATATTTGTTTGTTTTAGTTTTAATAATTTTGCATTAATTAATGACACATTTGAACCTGAGTCGTAAATACCAGCAACTTCAAAGGTGCCATTCAAAAGTAACTTGATTTTAATTAATGGTGGTACTTCTAGTTTTTTGGGTCTTCTTCATTAAGCTCAATTTCTATCTCTGAATTATTTATAGTTCTTAGTAGTCTTGCTCTATTATTTTTATTTCCTTGCTCCTTAAACCAGCAGCTTTCTTCAGGGTGATAACGTTTACCTTTATCTTTTTCCTCACAAATCCTACATGGCTTTCTTTCTTCTACGCGTTTTGACTTATTATCGAAATAACCTTTTCCTTTTTTATAATTTGTGTTTTTCTCAACAATATGTTCTAACTTGTTTATCTCATTAAAAAGATCTTTAGTTTCTTGTAAGGTTTCTCTTTTAATTTTTTCAGATACATTGGTTGGTAAACCAATAGCTATTAGATCTATTAATGTTTCGGTATCCATGCTCTTTCTTATTTGTAGTAATAATTTTTCTTTTTTTAAAGCATATTCAAGCAATGAACCAGATTGATATTTAAATGTAAAAGCATACCTTATTGGAGACCAGCCTTTGTTTCCAAAAGTTTCGGAAAAATTTTCCTTCCATTTGTTCCAGTCAGATTCTACACTGAACTTCAAAATCATACTGCTGTACCAGTCTGCAGAAGGCTTTTCTAAGAAAAACTTTAGGATCTCAATTTTTTTCCTATCTTCTTTAATTAAACACCGTTCACATTCTTTTTCGAAATCATTTATCCATTGGTTTGCATTGGATATTTTACCATCAAATTTGTCAATCATAAAATCTTTAGCAACTTTGTTTAAATTTTGAACTTCAGATTTTTCTTGATGTCTACTTTCTAAAACTTTTTCCAACAATTTTGTTATTGAATCCTCAGAAGTGCTTTCTGTGGATCCTTCACGTTCTTTTTCTGTAATTTCTTCTAAGTAAAAATTTTCAAATAGCAAATTATTCTCTTCATCTAAATAAGCTTTTCTTAAATTTTCTGTCAAAGTTATCCATACCTTTCTAAATTGATTCCTTTTTTTTAAAGTGTTTTTCACTCTACCATATACTTGTGTTGTCGTTAATTCCTTGTGTAAATTAATTTGCTGATATTCATCAGGTATAGCAAAGGAACGGCCATCCGGTGTACCTATTGAGGTTAGGCATAACACTGTGGTTTTTCCAGCGGTCTCCCTCATTTTTAAATCAAACCTCAGCTTTTCCATCTTCTTGAAAGTATCCGCAAAAATGTTGTTTTATAATATATCTCAATTCACCTTATGTTTGAATTGGGTTTGTACTTAATAAAAACTCAACTGCGTTTCTCTGAAATAACAAAGTTTATTTATTTACAATATTTACAATATTATATACAACTTAAAATTAAATTAAACAGATTTTACCTGAAATAACAAAGAAACAACATTTAAAGCTTTTATTACGGGTTTGTCGATTCTTTGTCTTCGTAAAAATTTCTTAACGTGATAAAGTAATAACCTCTAATTCTTATTTTCTTATTAGTTCTTTCAGTCAACCTTTGCTGCGCTGTTCCCACAGTGGGTGTGCAGTAACCTCTGCCGGTAACGCGGCAGATTCAAAATTAAGGAAAATAAAATAACGACACGAGTTATTTTCTTTATATATATATATATATAAACAAGCCACGAGACCAACAACAAATAAGGAAGAATATGACATGTCCAAACCAAAAACTAAACTGCCATATATAAAAGGTGTAACAGACGTGATTGGAAGGATCCTAAGAAGGCATGACATTTCCACAATCTACAAACCGCAGACTACCTTACACAAAATAATAGGCAATCCAAAAGACAAAATACCTTTAGAAAACCAAGGCGTATACAGCATCCCGTGCAGTAACTGCGACAAAGAATACATCGGACAAACAAATAGAAGAATCTCAGCCAGAGTACAGGAACACCAGAACAACATCAGAAATAAGCAAACGACATCAGCCCTTTTTCAACACCACCAGGAAACGGGCCACACAATAAACTTCCCAGAAACAAAACAGATTGCACCTATCAAACACTACAGAACCCGCATAGTCAGAGAAGCCCTCGAAATAGAGAGAACCAACAGCCTCAACAAAAGAGACGATGCACAAAACATCTCCAACACTTGGAAAAGTCTCCTCAAAAGACAATCTAATCCAATTACCCGAGCAGAACAAAAATCCTTGGAGAATACACAGACACGGGCAGAACCAATAAGAAACACACACGCAACAAGGACAGCCGTACCCATCCAGGCCCAAATGCAGTCAGGAAACAATCGGCGCGGTCAACGACCTTTGGTAGAGGAAACGTCAACACCTGAACCGCACCCCCCACCAATTACAGAACAGCGATATAATCTGCGCCGCCGCCGACACGTATAAAAGCAGCAGCACAGGACCACGCAGCTCATTCCAAGTTTAGCAGCCGCAAAGGAAGCATCACTTGAAAATGCCAGCTGAGATGTTGGCGAAACGTCGTGAAGACACAAACAATCAACGGATTGAAACCCGGAACACCACTACTGTTCATATATATATATATATATATATATATATATATATATATGTTCCTAAAACGCAAGAATCTGCGACTTGCATTCGATGCTAAAAGCGCGACATTTATGGTATGGGATTTTTAATAATTTTAGTTGCTTAAAATTTCTATCTGATTTAGACAGTTCTCAAGTGGTGGCGCTGATATTTTCGTATTGAAAATAATGATTTTTGTAAACGGTATATAAAAACAGCAGTGACGTGTAAAGTAAAGATTAAACGGTGAATATTTGTGAAAAAAAAACAGTGTTGTACCAATTTTTTTTACATTTTTATTTAATTTAAACAGTTCTTTACTGGTGGCGCTGATATTGTCGTATTAAAAATAATGATTTTTTTTATTGTATTTAAAAAAAAAGCAGTGACGTGAAAAAGTTTTATACGCAGGAGTTTTACAAAAATTTGCAAAAAAAAACAATGTCGTTTATATTTTTTAATGGCAATTAAAAAGAAAATAAGATAAACGGTCAATATTTGTAATAAAAATTTGCAAAAAGTAAAGATTAAACGGTGAATACTTGTGAAAAAATCAGTGTTGTGCCAATTTTTTTTTACAATTTTATTTAATTTAAACAGTTCTTTACTGGTGGCACTGATATTATCGTATTAAAAATAATGATTTTTTTTATTGTATTTAAAAAAAAGCAGTGACGTGACAAAGTTTTATACGAAGGAGTTTTACAAAAATTTGCGAAAAAGCAATGTCGTGCATATTTTTTTAAGGGCAATTAAAAAAAAATAAGATAAAACGGTCAATATTTGTAATAAAAATTTGCAAAAAATCATTGTGCATTTTTTTTTATTTCTATCTGATTTAAACAGTTTTTAACTGGTGGCGCTCCTATCCTTGTATTGAAAATAATAATTATTTTTAAATCGTATTTAAAAAAAGCAGTGACGTGACAAAAATTTGTACAAAGCAGTTTTTCAAAAATTTGCAAAAAAAAACAATGTGCATACTTTTTTAATGGCAATAAAATTAAACAAAAATAATGATAAAGATTGAAATGTCAATATTTGAGACAAAAATTTGCAAAAAATCAGTGTTTTAATGACATTAAAATAAAAAAAAAAAACAGTAACGTATCAATTTTTTTTTTTTGAATGGTGTAAAAAAATTCAACTAACCATTGTTGTGCCGATTTTTTTTAAATTAACTAAAAATTGTGCACAAAATTTTTATCTTGGAGAGATTTTTTTAATTAAATTAAAATTTTATTTAAATTAGTCACATTTTTAAAACAACTAAAACTATTTTAATTTAAATTTGTGCAAAATCATATTAAAATAATGTTTTTTGAAACTAAAAATAAATTTGTTAGCTTATTTAATTACATTTAAATTATTAAATAGATTATTTGTATTTGTATTTAAAAACCAATTAAATTAATTATTTTCTTTGAAATATTTTTAAATATTTTAACAAAATATGTATCATAATATAAACATATAAATACATGAAGTATGTAAAATATACTTAAAATACTGGTTTACTAAAAGAAGGTGATCAGGAAAAAAGACTTAAATAAAAAAAATAGTTAAACAAATATTATATTTTATAATACTAATAAAATAAGACATATTTAGCCATAATATAAGTGTAGCAAATAAGTGTAGCAAATTGGTCACAATCGGTACATTATAATCATATAAAGTCACCAATCTCAAAATTGACATCTCCAAATTTTATGTACAACATTTACTACAAAAAACCCAACATAAAGCACAAACAATGACGTTTTTTAACAGATATTAACAAATGGAGCAAAAATATAAACTGGGAAGAAAACAATTGAATGAACAATGTGGAACTTAATTATTATTTTTTCTATTAACTAGGAACTCCTTGCAACTTAAAAAATATATACATATTTTAATATGTTTTAAGAAGATATTTGCTTTTTTGTTAATATTTATAAATTAAAACATAATGAAATAATTAAATGTTTTCTAGTTTTAAGAAGTTCCCAATTAATAGAAAAAAAAATGATATTACTAATAAAAATAATAATGTGAATTATATAACTGGATGATTAAAATTAATGGTGGCTTTAAATGTTAAATAAAAATAAGAGTTTTACATACATTTTGACATACTGGTAATTACAAAAAAAACATTTAAAATACATTTGTTATGTATATCTAAAAGCACAAAATCTAACCATTTATACAAACTGACTTTTAAAATAAAAATATTAAAAGAAAAAATAATACGAAATAAAAAAAAATATTTGTATTATAAACAAACATTAAACAAACCTAATTTTTTTTAACAAACGATTTTTAATGTATTGAATATCATGTTGCAGATAGCTTCTGATCACAGGAGTAGTCTTTTTTTTTAGTTGTGGATAGTTTGAAATAGTTTGATGCATTTCTTTATTAAGAGCATATTTGCCGTGGTAGTAATCCTCAAATACACGCAGTAAAATTTTTTTGCGGCGTAGACCAAAGATCCTAAAACGATAAATAAAATTTAAAAATAAGTCTGTAAATAAAATTATAAATAATAATTAAAAAAACGTTTTTTGGAAATCAAAACAAAAAAAAAGTTTTTATTTTAATTTTCACAATAAATTACGTTGCTTATTATTCATTAAATAAATTTTTACAATATTTACGCTGTGGCAATTAGCAACATATAAAAGCGAAATATTAAAAGCTATAATAAGAAAAATGTCGATGAGTTATCAGTTTAGAGATTGACGAATAATTTATAACAAAATGCATTAATCTGTTTAAATAAAATAATTATTTCCGAAATAAATTAATTTTATATTATATTTTAAAAAACAAATAAAAAAATCTTAACCATGAGTAGTTTTTCTATGTAAATTAAAAAGTTGATGACATTGTAAACAATTTTTGTTCTTCTAATAATATATGCATTTGTTTTAGACCGTTTAAAATTGGTTTTGTCGTTAAAAGAATTTATATCAAATACATTATATTTGTATCGTAAGGCAATTTTAAATTTGTAGGCATAATTACCTTTTTTAAAGTGTAGAACAGATTTGACCATATCTTCGGTAGAATGTTTCATTAATAAATGTTGTCCACAATAAAAACAGGAATGTTTTTTTACGGAGCTGTTTTGTGGGTATATTATTATCATGACGTCCATGGATATTTTTACAGAATTTTAAATCTAAAAACGGAAATATGTTGTTTCTAATTTTTCAAAAAATATTAAACTATTTCCAAAATATTGAAATAAAATAATTTGGGTTACGCAACCAAATTATTATTAAATAATTTTAAAGTATCAAAATTGTTGCTCAATTAAATTGGAAATTAATTAAATTGATTCCAAAGTAAATACATTAAATTTTTTTTTTTTAAGTTTATCACCCTGTAAATTATAAACTGATGATTTAACAATTTTTAATTTATTTATTTCAATATTTGTAGGAGTATTTTTAAAATATTCTGAATATAATATTAGTTTCTTATAAATTTAGTAATTAATTTGGTAAACTTAGTTTATTAAATAAAAATATACTATAAACAGGTTTTAGCGTGTGAATTAAAATTAAAATTAAATACCTTAATTATTGGAATTTTTTCGTCCCTCATACGCTTAATAACAATCAAAGGAAGACCCAAGGTTATACTTTTCTGTAGACTCCTTAAAAGCTCAATATTATCGGAAGAGAATAATATTTTACCCATATAATAACCGTCTTCTCTTTTTGCTAATGTGTAAGTATCATATTTAAACACTTCTATGTTTTTGCAAATACCCAGGCTTTTGTTGTCAGTATAATCTATAGGTTTCTTCATTTTAAAGGATTTTTTCTAAAAGAGATATATTTTATATTTTAATATGTATGAAAATACTGTAGTATTGTAAAATATGTCAGCAAAAAATCTTGAAAATTACTGAGCGTTATTTTTATTGTTAAAAAGACTTAATAAAGATAAAAAATGATATATTTTTTTTGGTGGATCATACAAAAAAGTGATACCTAGATTACCTAGTTGTTTTTTTTTAACAAATAAGTAAATAAATAGTCATTTTTAAAGCAAATCTACAGTGTACAAAAAAGATGTTGTAGACTTAACTCAGCTCTTTATATATTTTTTTAAAAATACATCTTTTAAGAAAAAGACATTTTGGTAATTTTAAAAAAATATTTAAAAAAATTTACACTTAAAATAAATTCTGTTAAATTTGCTATACAATTATTTGTTAATAGAGCAATTTTAAGTCTGTTAAAAACAATGACGCACCTCTAATCTTGTATTATTTAACAAATAATAATAATTTGTTTTAACTGTTTGTTTAAAGAAAAAAAAACAATACACAATCTATTTTATGACTAAGAGAATAAAGCCCATCAAGCATTTTTGCGTTTTTTTAGTAAGATTTTTCATTTAATTGTAGTTTTAAATGTTTTCATTATTAAAAAAAAATATTTTTGTTATAAGACTAAATTAACCAAATTAAATAAATACTTACCGAAAACAAAAATAATTATTTAAAAGCACAAGTAGATAACAAAACACTTATTATATGTTATAAATCCACATATCTAATATCCACAATATATGACTACACCATGTTTCGGCTAAATCAATTCAAAATTCAACATTTAACTTGAACGAACACTGAAGTCACTGAACACACAACGTCATAACTCATAACACAACACGATCACGATCACGATATACGCATTAGAGATATAACGTAAATAAACAATTTTAAAAAAATAACAGAACTGATGAACCCGCAGAAAATCTTATTAATAGAGTGTTTAATGTGATAAGATTCCGTTTTTTTTATTAATTGTGCCATCAATATTTTTATTTGTCCGATTGATTGTCTATTTTTAATTAAATTTTTTAGTTTGTAATTATCAATGAGCATCTGCAAAGTTATATGGCTCACCGTGTTTTTTTAATTATATTAATACTTATTACTTTAACTAAGTCGATGTTTTACAGTCGAGTACATATGAAAATGAAGGACATCGAAAAAAAAATAGCATATTACTTGACTTCCAGTTTTAAATTAATTAATTAATTAAATTAAAAAATAAATTTATAATTAATTTTACCAAAAATTATGTAGTTAAAAGGCTGATTTATGATTCTTAGAGAACAACAAGATATCTTATTAATATATTAAATTATATATTTATGATTCGATTGACTATGGTGATAAAAAATTGGACAGAAAAATATAATCTTTTTAGCCGTAAAAATTGGGATGCAGCTTTTCAAAAGCATCATTTGGTTTGTCAGTGGGACATTCGAAGCGTCGCCCACAATCTTTTACAAGTTGTTCTTAATTTTAGGTGCGGTAAATCAAGTAAGGGTCAACAGATCACGTCAAACTAATGGATTTTCCGTTTGTCCTTTCATTACTTGAGAACAGTGCTTAAAACTGTCACGAAAAAATAATTCGCGTTATTATGACAAAAGGGCTTGCAATTGGCCTGAAATAATATACTAACAACCTAACAGAAGGCAGGCATAATAAATTCCAATAAATTTTTTTGCATTTACACTCCAGTACTGCAAAGAATTTCGACAGACGATAACCAATTAATAAATACAAAATAGTGCTTGCCAAATGTAATCTTAAACAGAACACAAACAAATGAAACTGTTAGTGTTTAAAATGACCCTGTATATTTTATGTTAGAAATGTCCCTGTATATTAAAAATGTTGCCATGGTCTTATTATTATTATTATTTAGAAATGTTAAGTTTGACTTATTAATATTTTGTAATTGTCATATATCTTTTCAAGAAATATACATCTGAGAGTTTATTCTTTAGAGTTTTTTATTTAGAGGCTACATTTACCTTCTTTAATTTAGAGAACTGAGTAGCCAAAGTATTATTTCCTTAAAACTGCTAACTCTTTATATTATAAAATTTTAACATTTGGCGACCATGGCAGGACTCAATTATGGAGAATATAAAAAGTTTGAAGGAAAAGAGATATTCTTAAAAAGAATGTTCACAAAGACTTGCAGAGAACTTGACATCTTACTAGGCGAAGAAAGTGTAGATATCGATAAAATGACAATTAAGATGAATGGATTAGAAAGTAAAGCCTACAGACTAATTCAACTAGACAAGAAAATTAAAAAACTGCTGTTTAAAATAGACCAAGTAACAGAAGAAGACATAGAGAGTGAAGTAGAAACAGCAGAAACTTACATAGAAGAATTTATCAAATACAAGACTAAATATTCTAGAATTTTAAGAATCAAATCTAAAAAAGATTAAGCTCACTAAGAAGACAATGCTAGTGTTTCCAGTAGCGAAGGAGGATCAAAAAGAAATTTCATATTACCAAAATTTGAGCTAAAAAAAATTAATGGGAAGGTGAAAAATTGGATAATATTCTGGGGATAGTTCAAAAAAATTGATGAGGATGAACACATAGATAAAGAAGTTAAATTCCAGTATTTTATACGGGCATCTGATGAAGGATCCGCTGCAAGAAACCTTGTTGAAAGTTTTTCACCCTCTGCACCAAACTATGACATAGCTATCCAGCAACTTAAATCAAGGTTTTCTAGAAATGAATTTCTAGTAGAATATTATGTAAGAGAACTTTTAAATTTGGTTTTGAAAATGGCTATAAAAGGTAAATCAACTATGTCACTTTCAACTCTATTCTGTAAATTAGAAACTCAATTAAGAGCTTTAGTGACATTAGGAAACACAAGTGATGAGTACGCAGCAATGCTTTTCCCATTTGTTGAATCATCTTTACCAACAAAAACTTTACAAGTTTGGGAACGTTATAGGAACGACAAGAATTTACAGGGTTATTCTGATTCTACTAGTAATTATTTAAATATGTTATTAGATTTCCTAAGAGGCGAAGTAAATACTGAAGCAAGAATATCACTAATTAAAAATAGTTTTACTACCCGAAAAGATGGATCAAGAACATGGGCACCGAGGCAACAAAACAATCAAAAATTGTTGTTTTGCCTGCTCAAACCACACCACAATATTAAAAACTGTACCTGGGGAGTTAAATCCTGCAGATCCACTCACTAGAGGCTGTAATGGTAAGCAATTATTAAACAGTAAATGTTGGGCAAAGTTTGCTAAGGAAAATAGATACATTGTGGCCCAGTTTACCAATCGTATTTTGCTCAAAAGCCAATGCTGAGAGAAGAAAAACAGCCATAACCTCTGTTGCTTTTCTGAAAGATTGTTTTAGTTTAAGGTTAAATTCTTTTTTCCAAATATCACAACATTTTGAGAATATTTAGCTGGATTTTTCGATTTTTTAATTATTTCAAAAATCAGTGAAATACAAATTTGCAGACATAAAGAAAGGAGAGATAGAACCCTCATTCCAAAAGATAGAAGAAACAGAGATAGCAGAACTATCATATCTTGAGATAGAGAAGGCAGAGACAGCACTTCTCAAAATTGTTCAGCTGGAATCTTTTGGATCGTTAAATCTTAAAAATATTAAAAATTTAAAAGTTTTTGGACGAAAAAGGCATGCTTCGAGTAAGAACGAGATTACTATTATAGTAACATACCTGATTTAGAACACATTTATAAAGCCTCTTTGAAGAAAAGTCATAAATATTTACAAACTATGAAAGATCATTTAAGAAGTCGTTTCCGGAAGGAGTACATAGGAAATTTAGTAGAGGTAGTAAATGTTGTACTTTTGGAATGTGATAATGTCAGAAGAGCTAACTAGCCCTTAGGTCAGATAAAAGAAATGTATATTGGTAAAGATGGAATTACAAGAGTGGCTAAAGTAAGATAAGCTAAGGAACTTATTAGACCTTTACAGCGGCTTTATCTACTTGAAATCGAGCCAGAAGAAGACGAAGTAGAGAAGAACGGAGAAGTAAAGATGAATATAGATAAAAAATAGATAAAGATCAAGACTTGGTTGGCCAAAAGTCCAATTCTAATGAAATTTCAGTTAAAATTTCAAGATATGGACGACCGATCATGAGTCCTAAAAAATTGCAATATACCTGACGATTTTTTATTTTTCAACTTCGTCGAAAAGAGGGGAATATATTGGAAATGACACTGTATATTGAAAATGTTGCCATAGTCTAATTATGTAAAAATGTTAAGTTTGACTTATTAATATTTTGTAATTGTCATATATCTTTTCAAGTAATATACATCTGATAGTTTATTATTTAGGGGCTACATTTACCTACCTTAAATTTAGAGAACTGAGTAGCAAAAGTATTATTTCCTTAAACCTGTTAACTCTTCATATAAAATTCTAACAGTTAGATTAACCATTAAACACTAGTTACTATTTCTAAACCTATGATACTTAGAATTAATTAATGCTTAATAACATTGCTTTTCTTTACACTTGGATTACGAAGAGTTTTTTATCGCTGTTAATTCGTAAAAAATTGCATGTTTTATTGGTCCGTTTGGATATAAAATATGAATTTTGTAATTCTTAAAACCGCGATATCTCACGAATGGTATTCGTACAAGAAAAACGATGTACAACTTTTGTCTGACCTATTTTTACGATAAAATTTACGGTTTTCAAGATAACTGAAAAAAACTTTTTAATCTTAGATAAAAAAAAAATAAGAAGTAGGATCGAAGTGGATTTTTTACATTTTATATATAACTAGCTTTTGCCCGCGACTTCGTCTGCGTGTAATTCGAATAAAAGCAAGGTCTTTATGTATCAATAACTGGTTCCCGCGACTTCGTGTGCGCAGTATTAGTATTTCGAGTAGCTTATATTAGCGTGAAAAGAACTAACATTATGACATTAAAATTATAACATACATAATTTTTGGGTCGTATTTGAAAAATATAACAGTCTGACAATATTGAGATGTTACATTCGCACTGTAATAACGTAACAATATTGTCAACATAAGAAATACAGTAATTAAGCACTGCAAACCCCTAATCATAGGCCTATAGGTAGCTACTCAAATGATGTATTGTGAATGACAAAATTTATCTCCTTTAAATACCAAAAGCGATAAAAGTATTCATTTTGATAAGGATCCATTTATTACTACCAAATGTGCATTAGAAATAAATTATCAATTTTTATTGTATTTATGGTTCACTATTTTGACAATAATGGCTTACTCATAAAAGATAGATGTATATGGTGTCGCAGAATTTTTTGTAGGACTATTTAAGATAAATATTTTCACCATACATTATATACATGTAGCACTAACTGTTTTTGCAGCACACGCCTGAGTAGCTCGCAGATTGCAGAATTTTTTCAGACTTAAATGACATTTATCGTTATATTTTGGACAATTCACACAATATCTTTATAAATTATAGCCTATATGTTATTCTGATCTATAAGCTACATTACTGTAAAGTTTCATTAAAATCCGTTTAGTAGTTTTTGCGTGAAAGAGGAACAAACATCCATCCATACATCCATACATCCATCCAAACAAACTTTCGCCTATATAATATTAGTAGGATGATGTATTTAATGTCTTTGCCAATTACTCTATGCAAATTCTGGCTAAGTCAAATGTCTTTTTTAACTGGACTATTTACCAACTTTCTATAAGGGATGTGGTTGTGGAAAAGCCATAGTGATCATAAAAAAATTAATACATTTTAAAATATATTTCTTTATCTATATATATAAAAGTGAAAGTTCACTCATCACCATATCTCGGAAACTATAAAACCTACAAACTTGAAATTTGGTAAGTAGATTCCCTATAGGGTCTAAACGTCCGCTAAGAAAGGATTTTACGAAACTCTACACCTAAGGTGGTAAAACGGAGGTTGAAAATTTATATGAAAGTCCTATGTTATTGAAGTCAGGGACTAGAAAATTAAAATGAGTGCTCTTTAGAGGTTGTAGAGGTGTACTTATATTGTATTTCTAGAAATCCACTCCCTCCATAAGGATTAAACGAGGGTCGGATACATTTTATACAACAATCAACACGCCACGCGAACGACATCGCGTGTACATCGATTTGGAACCCAAAAAATTTTTTTTGTCTGTCTGTCTGTATGTTTCTGCACGCATCACATGAAAACTACTGATTCGATTCGAATGCGTTTTTCACAGATGTATTTGTCTTTATTCCCGACTACTTAGAGCTGTGAAATTTTTAGGATAGCTAAGAACTGGATGACAATGCATGTTTCAAGTGTGGCATATACATAGATTTCGAAATTTATACTAAATTGATATTAAATATGATATAAATTGTGTTTAGATATTATCATTTTGAAAGTTTTTAAATAAGTTGTTCGTAGCCTATTTGGTTAAGCGGCGGATGAGTCCAGTTGTGACAGTTCTGTTACGTTATCATAAAGGAATCGATTACGCGAGAGAGAAGTTTTTTTTCTGTTTTTTTTGTTCTACATGTTAAAACAGTAATTATTATTTTAACTGTTAATAAAATAAACTAATTTAGAAAATTTTTAGTAAGTTTTTTAAACTGTACTGTGGACCCTGCCGTAATCTATCTCGGTAAAGCGCTATTGGCCAAGGAACAGGTTGCACTTAGCAATCATTTAAAATAATCTAACAATGGTAATATGACATAAATTACCAAAACAAACTTTTGACTATAAAAAGTTCTTTTTATAAATTGTGATTTTTACCAAAATCTGTTCACTGGTTTCAGCGTGATTGACTGACAAACATGAAATTTTAAATAAAAAAAAATTAAAAGTAGTTAGGCCAGACTTATTTTACTAAGAATATACCTACAGTATGATTAAACTTTTATACATAAAATGAAATCATTTGTAAATATCCCAATTTCACGCTAGCAAAGCCGCGGTTAAAAGCTAGTTCTCTATAAATTAAACAATACCCATTTGAATTTTTCTAATTAATGTATTAATCCTGCTATCGCATTTCCGTTTACTTTTCATTTTTTTATAACCTCTTGTTTAACTAGGTACCTATATAATTTTTTATTCTATTAAAATAATTTACTATTTTTTCTTGCAAGAATAATTAATACGGAATAATTAGTAAATAATCACAAAACCTAAATTTGCATTGCTGCAATTGCATATTTAAACATAACTTTTAATTTAAAACACCCTTACTTTATAACATTTTTCTGAATTGTAAAAAATAAAGATACTTTACAAAATTAGAATTTTTTGACAAACCTCGTATACTGCTTTAAAAAAATAATATCTGATGGTTGCATTTTCAATTAAATTTTATTTCAAAACAAACTAAACGCAGATTTCTGTTCCCAAACCAATATCTATTACGTATTAAGATCAAGTGTTTACAGACACAGAAATGTGATGACAACTTTAATTCCTTATCTTAAATAATAAACAATATGAGTTAACGTACCTATACAAAAAATATGATTAGTTCTTTTTAGGGTGACGAATTGTTTTTAGAAAGTTAATATTAAAAAATATATTGTTTTAAATCATTTATTTTAATGTTTGAAGAGAAAAAATGGAAGTTTTTTCAGATTTTATTTATAGTCCAGTCACTCACAGTAAAATATTGTAAAACCTCAGAACGTTTATTAAAGTCCAAATAAAGTTTGATTTAAATAAGACTTTTGGCAGATCTAAATTTTCTTGACTTTCAACTGTACTCTGGGACTTAACATCATCTTCGCCTTCATTTCCTCCTTTTTTAAACTCTTCTTGACTTATTATAAAATCATTTCGTCATTGTTATCGTAACCAACTAAGATTCCGTTAACAGCCTTTTTGTCCATTTTCTTTCTGCGAAATTTTGGAATATGTACATAGCAAATAGAACCAGTGTGAAGACAGAAACGTTTCTGAAGACCCCTGTAAGCTATGTCCCAGAATATTATAAAAAAGTTCCGAGTGATATTTTTTCGACTTTTATAAGTGTTTTATACTTTTTAAAACGTAGGGCAATACCCTTTTAGCTTGTTCGTTTAAAATTTTCATATCTCATATTTTGTAACACAAGATTAAACCCTTAAAATATAAAAAATCTATTTATCGTAAAGTATAAGACTTTTTAAAACTTTTTTCACGTAAGCCATACCCTTTTAGCTTATTCTTTCAAAATTTTCATATCCCATATTTTGTAACACAAGATTAACCCCATCAAGCCCCTTTAAAATAGAAAAAAAAATATTTATCGTAAAGTATAATACTTTTTAAAACTTTTGTTACGTAAGCCATACCCTTTTAGCTTATTCTTTCAAAATTTTCATATCCCATATTTTGTAACACAAGATTAACCCCACCGGGCCCCCTTAAAATATAAAAAATCTATTTATCGTAAAGTATAATACTTTTTAAAACTTTTTTTACGTAAGCCATACACTTTTAGCTTGTTCTTTTAAAATTTTCATATCTTATATTTAGTAACACAAGATTAAACACACCCTTAAAATGTAAAAAAAAATATTTATCGTAAGGTATAAGACTTTTTAAAACTTTTTTTACGTAGACTATACCCTTTTAGCTTGTTCTTTCAAAATTTTTATATCTCATATTCTGTAACACAAGATTAACCCCACCGGGCCCCCTTAAAATATAAAAAAATCTATTTATCGTAGCAGTTTCTACAACAGTCTCTTCGAGCATCTCGTAGAGAATCATTTAGGATCGGCAGTGAAGTATCCCAGTATTGTAATAGTAATGTCTTCATTGTTCAATATGGGTTTGTTCTTTTCAATTTATGATTTAAATGAACCATAGTTAGATTTTTTATAACTGATCGTACCTACAAGTTTCCTATTAGGGCGTGGGACGTCTGGGTATCTTTCGGTAACTGTCTCACACGTTCTGGCCAAATTTTTGTGACACTTGCCGTATATTAACACTAAATTTAAGTAATTTTCGTTAGTATAGCCTAAACGCGCCATGATTTTAAAAATAGTTGGTAACTAAGTTTTGTAACACAGAGTGACGACCAAAAAATGCTACCTAATAATAATCACAATGCGGATTGACGGATTGTTAGCGACTTTTTTCCATGGCCAACTTTTTCAAATCAAGTACATACATAATTTCAATAGGTAATCTCTTTCGTAAGACCCTTTTTACCTCTTTCAATGGAAGCTTGGTGTTTTATAGAGACTTAATTTTTAGGAAGACAGTAATAAATGCATTATAAACTCATAATTTAGAAAGTTTGCTATGTTTTTTAAAAATTTTCTCAAATTAACTTTCATATAATTTCTGATTTATGTGAAAACTATTGATTTTAGGTAAAGCGAAACCTAATACAATTTGAAAGCCAAATAAATTTCACGTAAGACGACGTAAGTATATACAGGGTGTCCTATTTGAAAATTTTGACTTATTCTGATTCAAAGTTCTGAAAAATGGCACACCGTTTAAGAACACCCTGTGTTGTAAAACTAAATTAGTTCCTTATGGCATTAAAGAACATCACTTACCGTTTAAGCGTAGCAACTTTTGTCTCATTTGATTCTGAAATAGTCCAGTTATTGATTTTTCAAAATACAGTCGAATCTGTCAAAATTTTTGAAAAAAGTTGAATAAATCAAAAACTAACGATTTAAAATATAGACTACCTTACATAAAATTAGTCTAGAATTTTATGCGTGGTAATAATATACAGGGTGTTCTATTTAAAATAACGAAGTTGATGGCGACTTTCCGGTATAACCGGAAGTGTAAGATTAATGATATTATTTAAGGCAGATAGGCCATCAATGAAAATGGCCAAGTACAAATTTTAGATTTCAAATCAACATAGATCTCGAGATATTTGTACTGTCCCTTCGTCGTGACACACCCTGTATGACTTTCATTAATTAAAAACAATTGACAACTATCATAATAATAATAAATCAACAAAACTATGAATTAGTGTTTAAGACTGGATTAGAAGTAATGTAATCTTAACACATTTCTGGGCTAGTTCCTATGCAGTTAGCATCTTAATATTTTTCTCAGTTTGTGGTGTGCATTAAAATATTTAAAAAAAAAATTTCGTATGTAATAAGTGAACGTGGTAAAACTTTAATTTTGTTTGAGAACAACAAGTTTTATAAAAAGAAGATTTTAGAATCGTCAAGCGAATAAAAGTGGCGTTGTACAGTGAAAGGTTGTGGTGCAAAATTGTATATAATTTTTTAAGCCAGGCGTGGTGGCGTAAAATTCAACAACTTGGTTTGGCTGTAGATTACAGAAAAGAATACTGAAGTGGGTAAATTTTTAAGTTATGTGTTTGGGCTACAATATTTACCACCCAATGACTCCTATTTCATTGGGTGGTAAATACCGAAAACTATTCTACCTTAATTTTTTTATGCGATCCCCTTCAAATTGCCCTACTGGTGATATAAATGCATTTTGCCAGGGGGCAACCACGGGCCATATTGTTTATACCGAAATTGTTTAAACAATTACATGCAATTGTTATTTTTTAACCTGACAATTTTTTTTATATTCTTTATTTGTATTTTAATAAAGCATCTAAAAAAAATTTGCCCGGTTGAAAAATAACAATTGCATGTAATTGTTTAAACAATTTCCGTATAAACAATATCGCCCGGGGTTGCCCCCTGGCAAAATGCATTTATATCATCACTAGGGCAATTTGAAGAGGATCGCATAAAAAAATTGAGGTGGAATAGTTTTCGGTACTCATGCGCCGATTCGTGCTGGACTATACCTACTTTTTTGATTAATTTTTTATGTACTTGAAAAAAAAAATTCTTTAATTTTAGGAAACACTAGCATCCTAGTTGATTAAAACTTAAACCACAATCATGAGCCAGATGAAAAAAAAAATTGTCAGCAATGTGTGCAAAGGGAAAGCTGTAAAAGATATATTTGAAAAGCCCTCAAAAATTATTAATAAAGAAATAGCAACTTCTTCTTATAAAAATGAGTTGACCATTTATGATTTGGAGTAAATACGAAAATGAACCGAAAGAAAAATAAAATTTTTCCCACACTGCCAAAAACAATATCAGAGGTGCATGAAGCAATAAGTTTAATAAATCTTTTAAAACTGATCCTAAAGAAAAGTTTCTGTATAATATAGTTTCATTAATACAGTTAAACAAATTTTTTATTTTATAATACTAATAATAATACATTTAGCCGATAGTTGGTGTAGATCCGTGATATATAATATTAATGAAAAATAAAACTTTATATATTGATTTATATATAAATTTTATTGTAAGTGACAAAAAGGTCCCTATGTAATGGAAAAATGATATACACTCTTTAAAAAAAAACAAGATATGGATAACTGTTATCTTATATCTTAATATTTAAAAACATAGGATAAAAAAGATATTGAGGCATTTCCCACTGAAGAATAAAGCAAAATATGTAATAAGAAAAATGGCCATTCGTAGTTAAATCGATTTGGCAAAACGGATCAGTTAACCCTACCGTTGCCGTCAGCCTCCACCTGTCACTTTTTTAAAATAAGTAAATAAAAAAGGGACCCATTATAGTATATTATAATAAAACTTAGACTACTGAATATTTTGTTTGATTATCTAATCAAAAAAAATACCAGAATAAAACTGCCAAAAAATTAAAATATTATATCTGTAAATAAACGTCAACTTTTTGGACTGCCAACACAAAATACACATATGCTACTTTTTTTTGTAATTTCATATGATTGTAGAAATTTTTTTATTTGTAATTCGATCAGAAAGTTCTTTGCGGCTTTTAATAATTTTTTTTTATTTTAATCGACAAAGAAGCACTTTCTGCTCTTAATATTCAAAAAACTATTTAAATTAAATTAAGCAATGTGTAATTTAACAATTTTCGCTCTTGAGAAGAAAGTGACAGATGGTGGCAAACGCCAACTATCTTTTAGTAATTTGAAATTGGAACAGCCAGGTTTCAATAGTAACCGTAAAAAAATACATAAATAAAAAAATATAAGAAGTTATTTTAAATTTTTTAACTTTTTATAGTATTTAAATTAGTCCGTATTTTAAGACCCTGTCCTTTACGCTAGTTTTATTACTTAGAGTTTTAAATTTAGTTATTTTTTAGATTTTAAATTTGGCTGTTTTTTTATATAAAAAAACCTTTGAACTCATAGTTTAAAACTTAGGTATATTAATTTAAATAACAAAACTCGGCAGCCATCTTAATTTTTTTTTTAATTACGACAAAAAATAATGTTTTTAGCATGATCAAAAACTTTTAGATTCCTAGTTAAAAACAAATTTTTGCAGAAATAACAAAACTAGGCCGTTACACTTTTTTTATTTTTGTATTTTTTAAATTATTCTGCATTTTAAAACCCTGTAGTTTAAATTCGTTTTTTATTAAGTAGGTACTTTACCTTCTCATATTATATTTTTTTTATGTTAAATAACCAATAAAGTTCGTGGATATTTAATAATTTACCCTGTACAATTAGTTGTTTTTATTTATTTTATAATATTTATTAAGTGGGAATATTCGGTTTTCTGTTTTTTTTTTTTTTAATTTTTAATAAACACTTTAACTTTCATATTGCCGGACCCTGTACAAATAAAACTTATTTTTTACTTTTCTAAATTCAGTTAATTTTATGTTTGTAAATAATTTTATTATTAGTATTTTAAGTAGGTTGGATTTATTTGATTATGTAAGAAAACTTCTGCACTATAAGACTAAAGCAAAAATTAATTTTAAAAACAAAACTCTTAGACTCTGACTTAAAAAAAAATAAATAACAATACTAGGGCGTTATATTGAATTTTAAACTTTTTTATTTTTTCTAGCATTCAACATTTCTGCATTTTAAGACTAATTTATGGTCGTTTTTAAACGTACTAACTAATGTATTTGTTATTTTATTGCTATTTGTTTATGTTTGAAAAACTATATTCAAGCCAAAGATAGAATTTAAGGATGCGTGATCAGTAAATATGTATATTTTATATCTTAACGGCGCAATCGTAGAAAGAATGCTTTGCCTTCTAAACTGAAATAAATGAAGTACAGTTTTAAGAAAAAATAACGTCGAGTCGAGTTATAAACAAATCGGTCCATATGATCTGTAACGAAACCAATAAAATGTTGAAATTACGTTATAGTCGAGGCAATGAAGTATTTTAAAAGTAAATCTTTTAAGATAGGACGGATCGGAAAACGGTTTTTTTGCATTTGCTTTTAAAAATTATTTATACTATTCCTACCTACTTTCTACTTAGTACAAACCGGAAGTTGCATTGCTGCAGCCAAAAATGCTTTCAAAAAATGCATTTTTTGAGAGATTTTTTGGCAAATTTAATAACTTTGTAAATAAGATTCAGAATTAGCCCAAGTTAGGTAACCAGGGGGTTTTGAGGTCGCTGATCACGATTATAATGTGTAAATTGACCCCCCGAACACCTGGAGCTCAGGAACGTCGACGAACGTCATCTCCGGGGGACTATCCCGAACTGCATGCGAGGAAGGAGAGAAAATCGAGACCACGGAGTTTTTTGAGTCACTGAATTCAAATATGGTTCCAGCGAACACCCCACGAACACCTGGTGCGCCCTAACCTGGATGCGGACGTCATCTTCAAGAATTTTTCTGGAAATAGCGACGAAAACGAAATGAAAATCATTATGGGGGCATTTTGTGTGCGTTGAATCCGAATTTCATGTGGAAAACGACTCCCAGAACACTTGGTGCACCCTAACCTGGCTCTGAAAGTCATTCCCGAGGTTTTCCCGGACACAACTGAAAAATAGGAACCGACAATCGTTACTGGGGGTTTCTTGGGGCGCTGCAGTTAAATATGGCACTGGCGAACACCCCACAGACACCTGGTGCGCCCTAACCTGGATGCGGACGTCATCTTCAAGAATTTTTCTGGAAATAGCGACGAAAACGAAACGAAAATCATTATGGGGGCATTTTGTGTGCGTTGAATCTGAATTTCATGTGGAAAACGACTCTCAGAATACCTGGTGCACCCTAACCTGGCTCTGAAAGTCATTCCCGTGGTTTTACCGGACACAACTGAAAAATAGGAACCGACAATCGTTACTGGGGGTTTCTTGGGGCGCTGCAGTCAAATATGGCACTGGCGAACACCCCACGGACACCTGGTGCGCCCTAACCTGGCTCTGGACGTCATCACCGAAGTTTTTCCAGACACAAGTGAAAATGACGAACCCAAAATTGCTAGGGGGGTTTTTTAAGTCGCCAAATTAAAATTTTACGCCGAACATGCCCTCCCAATACCTGGTGCATTGCATGAACGTCAACTAAACCTGATATTTTAGAGACTGACGTCAATTTACTTCAATAACTGTATGGAAGTGTTGATTCTAGTTAAAATATGTATGGAGGAAAGGAATAGAATGAATAAAAAGTCAAAGTTTATGTAATTTATATTTTAAAACACTTTTTTGAACTAAAATCAAATAAAATCCAACCGTTACTTCACCTAAGGGGCCATTCATTAATTACGTAAGGACAATTTTGGTCAATTTTGCCCCCCCCCTTTCCCCATGTAAGTATACGTAAGATTTCTCGAACCCCCTTCCCCTTTCTTACGTAAGATTCTATCTTTATCTTCTAAATAATAAACTGTTATGTGAGGAAAGGATCAGTTTCACTAAAACTTACAGTTCAACGTGGATCCATAATTTTTATTTTTTAACAAGGAATAATTTAAATAGTACTAGCAAACATAAATTAGTAAAACTACAAACTCATAACATTGTTCATAAAATAAGTTATTTTTTATTTTTTTCAATAAACAACAAAAATTATTTAAATAAAATAAAAAATCGACTATACACTTTAAAATTAAGAAAACAATTTGGAATCCAAAATGGAATTAGATTTTTAATCTTGAATTTTGATTCACGAAATATTACGTAAGACTGAATTTTACCTCCCCTTCCCCCAACGTAAGAACTTGTAGAGATTTTCTTAACCCCCCCTTCCCCCTCAATACCCTTACGTAATTAATGAATGGCCCCTAACCACATTAATCAATTACTTCGATTTTCTAATAAGCAACTAAATATCAAATTCTTTATCAAGTGACACATCCATAGTCTGCTCATTGTTTTCGTCATCGACAAATGTACTCATACGGGTAACATCTCCCTTATCTAAAGCCTCTGTCTCTGCCACAATAACGTTGTCAACTGAATATCTTTCAGTGTTCGTCGATGTCATATTTGAATTCAGCGCCCAAAGAAACCTCACGTAACGATTGTCGGTTAGTCTTTTTCAATTTTGTCTGGAAAAACTTCGGTGATGACATCCAGAGCCAGGTAAGGGCGCACCAGGTGTCCGTGGTGTGTTCGCCGGAAACATATTTGACTTCAGCGCCCCAAGAAACCCCCAGTAACGATTGTCGGTTCCTATTTTTCAGTTGTGTATGGGAAAACCTCGTTAGGAGTTAGGGCGCACCAGGTGTTCGGGGAGTCGCTTTCCACATGAAATTTGGATTCAGCGCACAAAAAATGCCCCCATAATGAATTTCGGTTCGTTTTTGTCACTATTTCCAGAAAAATTCTTAAAGATGACGTCCGCATCCAGGCTAGGGCAGACCAGGTGTCAGTGTGGTGTTTGCTGGAGCCATATTTAAATTCAGCGACCCAAAAAACCCTGTGGTCTCGATTTTCTCTCCTTCCTCGCATGAAGTTCAGGATAGTCGCCCGGAGATGACGTTCGTCGACGTTCCTGAGCTCCAGGTGTTCGGGGGGTCAATTAACACATCATAATCGTGATCAGCCACCTCAAAACCACCTGGTTACCTAACTTGGGCTAATTCTGACTCTTTATCTTATAAGGGAGCCTTTCAACCACTGCTTCTAAATAACAGCCAAATCAATATAGTTGAGTCCGTAAAATTTTTAGGTATTTTTATTGACAGCAATCTTAAATGGTCCCTTCATACTGATTCCTTGAATAAGAAGCTGGCCTCAGCTTGCTTTGCAATAAGATCTGTGTCGAAAGAAATCAATTTATCATCTGCCAAAATAGCATATTTCTCTTTGTTCGAGTCTCATCTTCGATATGGTCTTCCTTTCTGGGGTTCTGGTACAGCTGCCCAATTCAATGCTATTTTCAGATTACAGAAAAGAGCAATTCGATATATATATTTGGTCTTGACCAAACAGCGCATTGCGAGAGCTATTTTAAAAATCATAGAATTCTGACGCTTCCCTCTTTATTTATTTTAGAATCTGTTTGTTTAATTCGCAAACACCTACATGTTTTACCGACAAGACCTAACCATGGCTACTCCACAAGAAAATCGGATCATGATGTTTATTTACCGATCCCGTCTACGGAATTGGCAAAAAAATCTATACTATATTCCGCAAAAAGATTATATAATCATCTTCCGATACACATTAAATCTGCAACATCTTTTATCAGATTTCGTAATATGACAAAAGCATACCTCTCTACAAGACCGTATTATTCAGTTGATGAGTTTTTCAATGAATTAAACGATTAAAATCAATAACAGGGGATAAAATAGTATTATTTTCAGTTGGGTATCACTCTCAGTAACTTCATCTTTTTTATATTTTTAATTATTATCTGCATATTATTATAACCTGCTGATTTTTAAATTCATTCAAATTTTGTAGTCATTATGTTGTTTTTTTTTTTTTACTAATTTTCTTTATTAGGTTTGCGACGACGTATGAAAGTTGATATAAATTGTTTGTTTGTATTTGTTTTTTGGTATATATTACTTATTTTTTATATTTTGTTATATTTATATTTAGCTTTGTCCATAAAATTGTATTATTTTCAGTGACAATAAAGCATATTTCTATTCTATTCTATTCTATTTACAAAGTTATTAAATTTGCCCAAAAATTCCTCAAAAAATGCATTTCTTGAAAGCATTTTTGGCTACAGCAATGCAACTTCTGGTTTGTACTAAGTAGAAAGTAGGAAAGAATGGTATAAATAATTTTAGAAAGCACATGCAAAAAACCGCATTCCGATCCGTCCTATCCTAAAAGATTTCCTATATTTGACCTTTTTAGTGCTTCGTTGCCTCGACTATTATTATACTGTACATCAATAAATTTTAAATAAAAAAAATTAAAAGTAGTTAGGCCAGACCTATTTTACTAAAGATATACCTACAGAATGATTAAAATTAAATTTTTATGTGTAAAATAGACAGTCACTAAATCATTTGTGGATGTCCCAATTCCACGAGGGCAAAGCCGCGGGTAAAAACTAGTATAAGTATATTATAACTACCGTAGTTTTATTATTATTTGAAAAACAAAAAATAAACTGTTAACAGTATTAAATATTCAAGTTTCTCTCCATCGAGGGTGGGTACTTTTTTGTTGAGTGGTGCAAATCGAACCTGTGACGTTGGTTGGGGAGAGTAATATTCAAAGAGTGCGTGCTGTTCACGTGATCATTCTATCTTTTGAATTTATAGTAAAATTTGTTGATATTTTATAAATTGCCTTGTATAAATTATATTTTTTTTTACTTTATAAGATGCAATAAGTAAGAATATTTTTTTTTTTTTTAATTTTTTATAACTACTTTAACTTTCCTATTGTTGGAAACCCTGTATAAATAAAACGTTTTTTTAAATGTTCTACATTCAGTTCTATTTTAGATTTGTAATTTCATGTCATTAATAGAATTTTAAGAAGTTGTTTTTCACTACATAAGAAAATTTTTTGCATTTCGAGTTCTTAGCGTTGGTCACCATGTTTTTTACTTTTGTTTTAGAACAAAAATTGTTAAATTTTCAATTGCTAATTTTAAATTACATACATATTTGTATTTTATTGCTACTTTTTATGTTTAAATACCAGTAAAATTTGTTTATATTTTATAACTCACCCTGTATAATTGACTTTTTTTTTATTATAAAATGTGCAATTAGTAAGTTTATTTGTTTTTCCGTTTTTATTTTTTTGTATTTTCAATAACTACTTTAACTTTTCTTTTGCCGGATCCTTTAGAAATAAAACTTATTTTTTTAACATTTGAAATTAAGTTATTTTTCTGTTGCTAAATAATTTTATTCATAGTAATTAAAGTCAAATGCTAGATACAGTAGACAACCACTAACACTGTTTCGGCATAAATAAAGAATTATACTGCTGGCACCATCTATCTATGAATGAAAAGAATTACGAAACTAAACGATCACGGCATCTAATCACAAAAGACAGGTTTACACCACACACCAATTTACTAATTTTGAGGTCCGACTCTGTCGCTGTTTCTACCACTAGATATTTCTACAAGGTCACACTCCCATGCATGGGCGGTCGCAATTTCATGCAGTCGTCAGCGCTTTCCTGCGATTTAGGTCGAAAACAGGCGCTGTTTCTTGCGTTTTAGGAACATATATATATATATATATATATATATATATATATATATATATATATAACACAAAGCACAAAATGGCGATAGGACTCCTGTGTGAGCGTTCGTTGTTTTTGTGTTTTTGTGTTTCTTGACACATGTTTCCCCAACATCCTTTGCTCCCAAGTACCCAACACTTTTGCTAGCCAAGTGCAATACTTTTCTTGGTTATGCCGCACTGATGACGGCTAATGAGCCAGAAACATGCATGTCTGCGGTTACCATTCCTACTTGTAACCTATGATCCTTGTTGCGTACATTGCCCGTTATCTTCCTTTTTTTTTTTTTTTTTTTTTTTTTTTTTATATATATATATATATATATATATACATATATACAAAAGGGGTAAATTAACGGGCATGTACGCAAAAGGATCATAGGATTACGTGTAAGAATATATATATATATATTTCTTGTGTTCGTGTGTATGTTACTGAACTCCTTCTAAACGGCAGAACCGAATTTCATAATTTTTTTTGTATATATTTAAATGGATTCGAGAATGGTTTAGATTTACTATTTGGTCCACTATAAAATGTTTTTTAATATTTTTTTTACTTTTTTCTATATTTCGACGGTAAAGTGATATTTATTATTTAGTTCTACGAATTCCTAATAAATGACAGTTTAAGTTAATTGAAGTAAAATTAACAAAATTTTTAGAATTTCCAAAATTTCAAAATTTTACCAAATTATCAGAATTTTCGAATTTTCTATTTTTCAAAATTTTTAGAATATTCAAAATTTTTAAAATTTCAAAATTTTCAGAATTTTCAAAATTTTTAGAATTTTTAAAATTTTTAGAATTTTCAAAAATTTTCAGAATTTTTCAAAATTTTTAGAATTTTTAAAATTTTCAAAATTTTTAAAATTTTCGAAATTATCAAAATTTTTAGAATTTCCAAAATTTCAAAATTTTCAGAATTTTCAAAAATTTTTGAGTTTTCAAAACTTTTAGAATATTCAAAATTTTTAAAATTTCAAAATTTTCAGAATTTTTAAAATTTTTAGAATTCTCAAAATTTTTGGAAATTTCAAAATTTTTACAAATTTTAAATTTTCAAAATTTTGAAAATTTTCAAAATTTTTAGAATTTTCACAATTTTTCCGAATTTTAAAAATTTTTAAAAATTTCAGAATTTTCAAAATTTTTAGAATTTTCGAATTTTTAAATTTTCAAAAACTTCAAAATTTTCAGAATTTTCAAAATATTTAAATTTTTAAATTTATACACATTATCATATTAATGTACATAAAATTTAAGTTATAGGCAAAGTTTTTCTCAAGTTAAAAAATTTCAATATTAAATAGGTACTTCAACTTGGATTAGTTGAAGTTATCACTTCTGTCGCGCGTCCTGAGACGCACACATTTTTTTTATTACATTTTTTAAAGCGTCATTGTTACCAACCAAACTTTTAGTAGAAACTAAAAACGAGTTTTTTCAAAAACGACATTTCTGTCCAAATTTTATCTAAGGTATATATTTTCTTACTAGTTAAAATAAAATCAAACCAGTTTTAATAAACAATTTTTATTTACCCCATTCAAAAGGTTTCTTGTCATCGTGGGTTCTAATATGTTTTTTTAAAGTGCTGGATTGTGCGAAACGTTTCAAGCAAATTTTACATTCAAAAGGTTTCTCACCAGTGTGGGTTCTAATATGATTTTTTAAATGGTTGGATTGTGTGAACGATTTCGAACAAATGCTACATTTAAAATGTTTTTTGTCAGTATGAATTTTTTTGATATGACTTTTTAAATTAAAAGATTCTGCGAAACACTTGGAACAAATTGTACACTGAAAATATTTCTTGTCATCGTGGGTTCTAATATGTTTGTTTAAATTGCTGGAATGTGTGAAACGTTTCAAACAAACGTTACATTTAAAAGGTTTCTCATCAGTGTGAGTTCTAATATGAGTTTTTAAATTGGTGGATTCTGTGAAACACTTTGAACAAATATTACATCTGAAAGGTTTTTCACCAGTGTGAATTCTAATATGTTTTTTTAAATAACTGGAATATTTGAAACATTTCGAACAAACTTTACATTCCAAAGGTTTCTCATTAGAGTGACATTCCTTGTCATTGTGGGTTCTAATATGTCTTTTTAAAGTGGCGGATTGTGTGAAACGTTTCAAGCAAATTTTACATTCAAATGGTTTCTCACCAGTGTGGGTTCTAATATGATTTTTTAAATTGCAGGATTGTGTGAAAAATTTCGAACAAATGTTACATTTAAAATGTTTTTTAACAGTATGAATTTTATCATGTATTTTTAAATCACTTTTTCTTGTCTTGATCTGTTTTTTTAAATCACCACATTTTTTAGAACAAACTGAAAAGTGGTAAATATAATAATGATGTAAAAATAGGTATCTATGAACAAAAAATTATCCACAAGAGAAACATGTTCCATAGAATTCTCCATGAGGTTGCCACTTCTTTTTCTTAGATAGAAAACCTAAAGAAAAAAAATAGTTGTAAAATCTTTAGCACAAAATATTTATAATTTTTTTTTAAACAAGAAATTTATTTAAACATTGACCAGTTATAACTATTGGTCTATTACATTTTATCAGACGAAAATTTCTTTGTATGTCTCTCATAAGAATTTTGAATGTTTTGAATGTCGATATTTGTTTGAAGTACGTTTAATTTTCTTTATCGATCTAAATGACATAATAATCATATTTACCAAATAGTAATTTTGAAATTTTACTGGAAATAACTTATTAGTAGAAAATAAATGTTAGGTGAGCTCAGAAAAGAAAATATTTTTAGAAAACAGTAAATATTTGTAAGAATATTAAACATTCTTATGAGGATGTTAATTAAACAAATACTTACGCTTTTTACAAGTTGAACTCTGCCCTTCATCAAAATCTTGAAATTCCATTTTAAAATCTGGTAAATGGCAAATAGAGTGCAATAGTTCTTTTTTGCACTCAAATTCATCTTCATTGCTTAATATTTCACTTTTAGTAGTTAAAGAATTAATTGAAGAATTATCCATTGTTACGAATTGTTTCGAGTTTTCGTATTCTTCAACTAAAATGTAATGGTTTAATATATAAGCAAGTTCATAAGTTTTTTACATAATTGTTGGCTAAGATATTTTGACAAATTTTCGAAATGTGAATAATAATTCATTCACTTCAATTTGTTTTTTATGAAACACTAAAATTGAATATCGAGAGTAGAAGAAAGGAGGACCATCTGAATGTATTAAAAAGTGTACATTGGAAGGAAACAAATAAATTATCTTTATAGTAGCAAATAGAAAGATTTTAAAAATAGCACCAATAATTATTGTTGACGTTATTTCAGG
Source organism: Altica lythri (assembly GCA_964028335.1). Taxonomy (NCBI): domain Eukaryota; kingdom Metazoa; phylum Arthropoda; class Insecta; order Coleoptera; family Chrysomelidae; genus Altica; species Altica lythri. The sequence goes on along the minus strand of CAXIIO010000021.1, from coordinate 132,049 downwards.
AGTTCTGTAGGATTTTTCGAATAAACGCCCCGCCCCGTGCTTTTTTCAAATTTTTCATATATTGAAAACTAATTTCTCATATCTTAAAAACCAAAAAAGATATCAAAATGCAGTTTTTTCCATTAAATCAGAAATTTGATCCATAATCAAAAACACTTTAAATTTCGCAAAAAAGCAAAAAAACAACTGAAATATAACGATTTTTCGAAAATTTTTCCAATTTCTTATACTTTTGAAAACCAAAAACCAAATTTAAGGAAAATCAAAAAGATTTGAAGGTAAAATGATATAAAATATACTTATATATATATGAGCTTACTTATTTCCATCTGATCAAAACAATGCATTTCGGCTTTTGGTTCGTCCACAATTTCTAATTTTTCTTCTTTAATTAAAAAATTATCAATACTTCTTCTTATATTCTCACCTGAAATTAAAAATATAAATATTTTTTTAAAATCGATATTTCGTTATTTTTGTGTTTTATTTAATGAACAATTCTCTTTTTTCTTTTTTGAAATCTGTAACTTTTAACAATTTTTTATACATTTTCCATACACAAAATGTTTAAAAATGATAAAATTTGATCTTACCAAATTAATTATAAATTTCAATTTCTTCCATTTTAATTCCAGTTTCTGATTTTTCTTTGGTAATATCCATTATGGAACTTTCTTCAGCTGAAATATATTGGAAAATTATTTTATAAATAATTAACATATAACAAATTATATCAAAAACATAAAAATTCCAAAATTTCTATCAAAATGGTATAAAATTTGTCATTTCCAATTTGTTTTTGGTAAACTTCCAATTAGTAAAATTTAATAAAATTTCACACAATCATAAAAGAGAGCCTAATTTATGCATTAGAATTTAAATTTTAATAATATCTCAATTAATTTTCGAGATATACTCATTTTTCTAACACCTTATCAAAATAATATAAAATTTGACATTTCGATTTTCCTATTTCTTTTTGGTAAACTTTCAATTGGTAAAATTTAATAAAATTTCACACAATCATAAAAGAAAGCCTAATTTATGCATTAGAATTTAAATTTTAAAAATATCTCATTTAATTTTTGAGATATACCCAATTTTCTAACAGCATATCAAAATAATATAAAATTTGACATTTCGATTTTCCTATTCGTTTTTGATAAACTTCCAATTGGTAAAATTTGATAAAATTTCACAAAATCATAAAAGAGAGCCTAATTTATGCATTACAATTTAAATTTTAAAAATATCTCAATTAATTTTCGAGATATACTCATTTTTCTAACAGTATATCAAAATAATATAAAATTTGACATTTCGATTTTACAATTTGTTTTTGGTAAACTTCCAATTGGTAAAATTTAATAAAATTTCACACAATCATAAAAGAGAGCCTAATTTATGCATTAGAATTTAAATAATAAAAATATCTCAATTCGTTTTCGAGATATACTCATTTTTCTAACACCATTACAAAAAAGTCTAAAATTTGACATTTCGATTTTCCAATTTGTTTTTGGTAAACTTCCAATTGGTAAAATTTAATAAAATTTCACACAATCATAAAAGAAAGCCTAATTTATGCATTAGAATTTAAATTTTAAAAATATCTCAATTAATTTTTGAGATATACCCAATTTTCTAACAGGATATCAAAATAATATAAAATTTGACATTTCGATTTTCCTATTAGTTTTTGGTAAAATTCCAATTGGTAAAATTTAATAAAATTTCACACAATCATAAAAGAGAGCCTAATTTATGCATTAGAATTTAAATTTTAAAAATATCTCAATTAATTTTTGAGATACACCCAATTTTTTAACAGCATATCAAAATAATATAAAATTTGACATTTCGATTTTACTATTTGTTTTTGGTAAACTTCCAATTGGTAAAATTTAATAAAATTTCACACAATCATAAAAGAGAGCATAATTTATGCATTAGACTTCAAATTTTAAAAATATCTCAATTAATTTTTGAGATATACCCAATTTTCTAACAGCATATCAAAATAATATAAAATTTGACATTTCCATTTTCCTATTTGTTTTTGGTAAACTTCCAATTGATAAAATTTAATAAAATTTCACACAATCATAAAAGAGAGCCTAATTTATGCATTAGAATTTAAATTTTAAAAATATCTTAATTAATTTTCGATATATACTCATTTTTCTAACACTTTATCAAAATAATATAAAATTTGACATTTCGATTTTCCTATTTGTTTTTGGTAAACTTCCAATTGGTAAAATTTGATAAAATTTCACACAATCATAAAAGAAAGCCTAATTTATGCATTAGAGTTTAAATTTTAAAAATATCTCAATTATTTTTTGAGATATACCCAATTTTCTAACAGCATATCAAAATAATATAAAATTTGACATTTCCATTTTCCAATTTGTTTTTGGTAAACTTCCAATCAATAAAATTTAATAAAATTTTCCACAAACATAAAAGAAAACTTTATTTATCAAATAAAATTTAATTTATAAAAATATTTTAATTACTTTTTGAGAAAAATAAAAATTTAAAACAGTTTACATTTGACATTTCAATTTTATTCAATATTGTGCAATAAAACATGAAAAAATTTATAATTTATTTATTAATAAATAAATATTATAAAATATACGTAAAATTAATGTTAATTATTATTAAATAATAAAAATTTTTTTAATTTAGTGCCTTAAAATGTGTACACGTGGCCGGAAAATCGAATAAAACAAATCAACATACCTATGTATTAATATTGAAATACGTATGGGGGCTTTTTACACAATTTATTTACAAAATTGTTAAGATACACTGAACTCTGCTGGATAACGTCTAACTACTTGACAATACAATGAACTCTTCTGAACACTTGACTCGAACTGACGTTAACTGCCCGTGCATCCCCTTATATACAACATTATTTAATCTAGTTAGTGTGTTTAGAAGTTTCTAGAATTTTCTAGAACATTATTTAAAATGGTCAGTTGATTTTTTTTACAAACTTCTAAAAATCAACTGTCAACAACAATCTTTCAAATTAAGGTCCCTTCCTTTACGGTTATCCCGTTACACTGCCCCCTCCTTAGATTCATTCCTCCTGGAATGTTATTTCCTACATCGGAATCCCGCACACTCCCTGAGCCAGCCAAACCATTTTCTTGGAGTTGCTGCGCATCTCCACTGTGGTTTCCCTGGTAAGGCGCCAAACGATCATGATGGACCACGACGGGTTTCCTTTTGGGAATTTTCACGATCCTATAAATGATATCGTTAATCTTCTTCTTGATGGTGTAAGGACCTTCCCAGTTCTTTTGTAATTTGGGACAAATACCTCGACGCCGTCGGGGGTTATAGAGCCAGACTAAATCTCCAACTTGGTAACTCTTTTCCATTGTCCGTGTGTCATAGTACCTCTTCATCCGATCACTAGATAATTGTAGTTTTCCACGCACCAGGTTGTGTATATTCTCCATTCGATTCTGAAGGTCAGCGACATATTGTTCACGTGCCATTTCTTCACCTGGTTTACAACCAAACACCAAGTCACATGGTAGCCTCATTTCTCTACCGAACAGGACCTTCGCAGGCGTTTGGCCAGTTGATTCGTTGATGGCCGATCGAATTGCCATTAGAAATAGTGGAATATGTCGATCCCAATCCCTCTGACAATCTGACACCACTTTTGACAGATAGTTGGTTATAGTCCGGTTCATTCGTTCCACCATTCCATCAGACTGAGGGTGCATCGCTGTGGTTCTCGTTTTGTGGATGCCTAATCTTTGGCAAACTTCTTGAAACAGCTTGCTCTCAAAATTTCTTCCTTGGTCTGAATGTAATTCTAATGGTACCCCAAATCGGCTTACGAATTCTTCAACCAATATATCTGCTAAAGTGGTAGCTTCCTGATTGGGAACTGCATATGCTTCAACCCATTTAGTGAAGTAGTCCATTACAACAAAGATGTACTTGTTTCCTACATCGGTCTGTGGAAGTGGCCCCAATACATCTACTGCGATTCTTTCAAAAGGACTTCCAACCAGGTATTGCTGCATTTCCGCCTTCGGTTTTCGGTGCGGACCGTTACTGGCAGCACATGTAGTGCATTTACGACACCAATCTTTAACATCATTAGTGCAATTTACCCAGTAAAATCTATCTCGGATCTTTTGCAGCGTTTTCGTGATACCCAGATGTCCTCCAGAACTATCATTATGCAGCTGTTTTAAAATTTCCGGTACAGCATTTCTTGGGACCACTATTTGTTTCCTTGTTTCTGTGCCCTCGGAATTTTCTACAAGTCTTTTAACGAGCCCTCCGTCCAAAATTAAAGAGTTCCATTGGGACCAGTATGCTTTTAAAGCAGGAGAGGATGAGGATATCTCTCCACAACGGACGACGGTCCATTCTCTTCCACTCCCGAATCTTTCTTAGAACGGGATCGTTTTCTTGTTGCTCCTCCAGCATAGAGCTCTCGTCTTCTGGCATAACCTTAACCAAGGCAAGTTTTTCCTCGTTCTGCTCCATACGGGTACAATGGGGGCAATCAGGTCGACATGGTCTTCTGGAAAGTGCATCAGCATTACGATGTCTGGTTCCAGGTCTGTGCTCGATTTCAACATCATATTCTTGCAGTTTTTCGAGCCATCTTGCTATCTGTCCTTCTGGGTTCCTAAAGCTAAGTAGCCACTTTAAACTGGCATGGTCTGTTCTGATCAGGAATTTTCTGCCATACAGATATTTATAAAAGTGTTCGACGGATTTTACAACTGCTAACAGTTCCCTCCGAGTTACACAGTAGTTCTTTTCAGCTTTCGATAAAGTTTTACTGAAGTAACCAACCACTCTTTCCTTACAGAAGGACTTATCTTGTTCTGTCAAACGTGTCAAGGGTTTGGCAATGTCTCCAAAATTCTTGACATATCGTCGGTAATAGGAACAAAGACCCAAGAAACTCCGAAGCTGATGTTTGTCGATAGGGATTGGCCATTCCTGAACGGCTTGTATCTTAGCGGGGTCAACAGCAACGCCATCCTTGCTTACGTTATGTCCTAAATAGTTGACCTGTCTCTGGAACAAGTGGCATTTCTTAACATTTAATGTTAGATTAGCGTTCTGTAATCTTTTAAAAACTTCTTCCAGGTTAGATAAATGTTCCTTAAAGGTCTTACCCATTATGATGATGTCGTCTAGATAAACTAGACAAGTTTCCCATGACAAACCCCGCAAGATGTTCTCCATTAGTCGTTCAAACGTCGCAGGAGCATTACAGAGGCCAAATGGAAGGACCGTGAATTGCCATAACCCTGATCCACTGGTAAAGGCAGTCTTTTCTTTGTCTGCAGAATTCATTTTAACTTGCCAGTATCCGCTTTTAAGGTCTAAGGTAGAAAACAAAGTAGAACCCGCCAAAGCGTCGAGGGCATCATCAATCCTTGGTAGAGGATAACTGTCCTTCTTAGTGACATCATTTAGCTTTCGATAGTCGACACAAAACCGCATTGATCCGTCTTTCTTTCTCACTAATACCACAGGAGAAGCCCACGGACTACTGGATGGTTCGACTATGCCATTTTGGATCATTTCTTTAAGGGCTCTATCTGCTTCTTGCTTCTTAACTTGAGGCATCCTTCGGGGTACCTGTCGAATCGGACGTGCATCACCAGTGTCAATCCTATGTTGTACAACATCAGTTCTTCCCAGTTTACTTTTAGAACCAAATACAGGTTTATAACGATAAAGTAGATCTCTTACCTGTTTCTTTTCTAATTTTGACAAAGAGGGATCTAATTTTGTCATTAATTGTTCAATTTCGTTGGTCTCATCTGTTTCCGTAACGTTTACCTTGTGAATTATGGCCGTTACTGGTTCTAAACTTCCCATTTCCGTGTCCTTTCGGAGAAAAACTGGATGATCGTTCAAGTTGATAACTCGGATGGGTACCTCTTTGGCGGATCTAACAAGAGTCTTACCCACAAGGAGTCCTTTTCCCAATTCATGGTCATGGTTCTTCGGCTCTATCATGGCTGGGGCACCATCTGGCTCCGGTCCATCCAACCGCGCTGCTACGACACATTCGCAGCTCGCCGGAAGTTCGATATCATCGATTAGCTTGATCGAGGCATTGTCAACTTGTTTTCGGTGCAGGAATATTTCTTCATTACCAGTACGAAGGATACGTTGGCGAAGATCCAAATGAAAACCACAGTGGAGCATAACATCCATGCCCAGAACAACATCTTCATCAACGTCAGCCACCAGCACTGAGTGAACAAGAGAGGTTGAACCAAACTGTAGCGTCACCTGTATCTCACCGTAGACTCTAGCAGAATCTCCGGTAGCGGTACGCAGTCTCCAACTGGTAGGCCACATCTTCTTTCGCATAATGATGGATGGTCGAACGATAGTTTTCGTAGCTCCAGTGTCTACCAGCATGCTAAAGTTCTTCCCATCAATGAGGCCATCCACATATAAGCTGTCTACGTGATGTCGCAGAGTTGCCAATTTTATGGTGTGAGGGGCTTCGGGAATGTTTGGGGTCGATTTCGCCCTCTAGGAGTCGACCCGTTCTAGTTTTCCTGCTGCTGGGGTACTTCAGCAGAAGAATTTTCTTTTTGGGGGCAAGTATTTCTTATGTGGCCTAGTTCTCCGCAGTTCCAGCATCTCACTGGGCGCCTTCTTTTTGGAGATAACTTCATTAATCTCTCTACTACCGCTTCAACGTCGCTAACGGAATGAACGGCATGGTCGTAGTTACCAGTGATTTCCCTTAGTCGAGCAACTCCACGTGAGGCCTCCGTCGCCGCCTCAAACTCCAGGGCAATGGTCAAGGCGTCCACAAGAGTCTTCGGCCGCGCCAACCGTACAGCGCGCTGCAACTCGACGTCTCGAAGACCATCGGTGAAGGTTTGGACTGCTAGGCACTCCAGGAAATCCTCCGCTGCATTTGAATACGCAAGTCGAACCATTCTTGCTACATCCGCTTCAAATTCCTGGATAGTTTCTCCATTTTTCTGTTTTCGGCTTTTTAACTGCATTCGGTACACCGGTTGTAGATGAGTTTGACCATAACGCATCTCTAGACTATTCACCAATAACTCGAAGTTGTCAGCTTCATCCGGTGTCAATGATTGCAAGACGTCTAAAGCTTCGCCTCGCAGAGCTACGGTTAGGGACAATGCCTTCTCCTGGGATGACCATCCATTAGCTCTGGCCGCTGCGTCGAATTGTTTTAGGTAATTTGGCCAGGAAGTCTTCCCGTCGAAGGTCGGGGGTTTCATCGTCGTTCGTACATGGGTCGTCTCCTCGCTTCTTTGTCGTTCGACGTCTGCGTGGCAGGTTTCCATCCTTCCTGCATCTCCGTCGCCGTGATGGATGGTTTGGTTTTGTAGACAAGCTTCCAGTTCTCGTTTAAGTTTTTCTATCTCGGATTGCATTTGCTGGTTGATCTCGTCTCTGAAGTTGGCAACTTGCTGATTCATGTTGTCCACTTGCTGATTCAAGTTGTCCACTTGCTGGTTTTTCTCGTTTCGCAAATCGGCCACTAGCTGATTTTGTTCGTCTCTGAGATGTGATATTTGCTGGGAGAACGAACTGGATAACTCATCTGATAGGGTAGACATCCGTTGTGATAGCTGGGAAAATTGTTGCGTCTGTTCTTCTTGCTGGCTCGTCATTCTTTGTGACAGCTGGGACATATCTTCGCGCTGGCTCTTTATCTGACTGGATAGCTCCTCTTGCTGGCTCTTCATCTGACTGGATAGCTCCTCTTGCTGGCTCGTCATTCGTCCTGATAGCTCCTCTTTCAGCTGGGACATATCTTCGCGCTGGCTGCTTATCTGACTGGACAACTGGGAAAGTTGTTGTGTTTGTTCTTCTTGAAGCCGGGAAAGTTGTTGAGTTTGTTCTTCTTGTTGGCTCGTCATTCGTTGCGACAGCTGGGAAAGTTGTTGAGTTTGTTCTTCTTGCAACCGGGAAAGTTGTTGAGTTATTTCAGAATTTGCTTTTTGAACTGGGTCTTCGAACTCCACAGCGTCAGGGTCCAAATTATTATTTACGTAGTACTCACGGAGCCTTCTCAACAATACGGATTTGCTTCCAGTAGTTTCCAACTCTAATTCTTCAAGCTCTCTTCTGAGCTCAGCCACCAATAGTTCATTTATCTTTTTTCCAGGCATTCTTGTATCTTCACCCCACACCTGACACCAATTTGAAACACGTATGGGGGCTTTTTACACAATTTATTTACAAAATTGTTAAGATACACTGAACTCTGCTGGATAACGTCTAACTACTTGACAATACAATGAACTCTTCTGAACACTTGACTCGAACTGACGTTAACTGCCCGTGCATCCCCTTATATACAACATTATTTAATCTAGTTAGTGTGTTTAGAAGTTTCTAGAATTTTCTAGAACATTATTTAAAATGGTCAGTTGATTTTTTTTACAAACTTCTAAAAATCAACTGTCAACAACAATCTTTCAAATTAAGGTCCCTTTCTTTACGGTTATCCCGTTACAATATAAACAAAAAACTTACCAAAAATTCAACAAAATAAACAAAAGTTTTTCACTAAAACAACACAAATTAACAAAATTTTCTAAAATAAATTCAGTTTCTTTCTTACGCACGGCACCGAACTAAAATTCGAATCTTGATGGCTGAAAAGTTCAAAAAAACAATCAAAATTATCGTAAAAACAGTAAAAACCCGTGGATTTTCCGAATAAAACTGTGTAGAACAACTCTTCGCTTCACTGAAGTTAGCCCCCCAAGATTTATTTTTTTAACTTTTTTTTTATTGTATCGTTTGTTCGTCGTTTGTTCTTTATTGTTCTCTATAAACATTTGTTTGTTCTCCATTAGTTAATTTACAAAAAAATAATTAAAAATGAACCTTGAAGTTAGCCCCTCTTATTGCAATTTTGATGATTTTGTTATTATTACGGGTCAATAAATCTCTTTTTATGATTGTTCATGTGTAAAAAACGTTTGTTCTTACTTCACATAGCTTATTTTTTGTTTAATTAACATTATAAATTAGTTTAATATTTTTATCCTAAATATTCATACTGCGCATGCGTCAAATTTACGTTCAAACTTTAAATGCGGTTCTTTTAAAAATTAGTAATAAGCACAGATTAATAAACAGATACAAATAAATTATCTTTATAGTAGCAAATAGAAAGATTTTAAAAATAGCACCAATAATTATTGTTGACGTTATTTCAGGAGTTCTGTAGGATTTTTCGAATAAACGCCCCGCCCCGTGCTTTTTTCAAATTTTTCATATATTGAAAACTAATTTCTCATATCTTAAAAACCAAAAAAGATATCAAAATGCAGTTTTTTCCATTAAATCAGAAATTTGATCCATAATCAAAAACACTTTAAATTTCGCAAAAAAGCAAAAAAACAACAAATATAACGATTTTTCGAAAATTTTTCCAATTTCTTATACTTTTGAAAACCAAAAACCAAATTTAAGCAAAATCAAAAAGATTTGAAGGTAAAATGATATAAAATATAATTATATATATATGAGCTTACTTATTTCCATCTGATCAAAACAATGCATTTCGGCTTTTGGTTCGTCCACAATTTCTAATTTTTCTTCTTTAATTAAAAAATTATCAATATTTCTTCTTATATTCTCACCTGAAATTAAAAATATAAATATTTTTTTAAAATCGATATTTCGTTATTTTTGTGTTTTATTTAATGAACAATTCTCTTTTTTCTTTTTTGAAATCTGTAACTTTTAACAATTTTTTATACATTTTCCATACACAAAATGTTTAAAAATGATAAAATTTGATCTTACCAAATTAATTATAAATTTCAATTTCTTCCATTTTAATTCCAGTTTCTGATTTTTCTTTGGTAATATCCATTATGGAACTTTCTTCAGCTGAAATATATTGGAAAATTATTTTATAAATAATTAACATATAACAAATTATATCAAAAACATAAAAATTCCAAAATTTCTATCAAAATGGTATAAAATTTGTCATTTCCAATTTGTTTTTGGTAAACTTCCAATAAGTAAAATTTAATAAAATTTCACACAATCATAAAAGAGAGCCTAATTTATGCATTAGAATTTAAATTTTAACCCGGCGTCACATACGTGGATTTTTCTGTCATTAGTACATATGTGGGGTGTGACAAACCCCAATTTCTAAGGAAAATCAGAATTTTTTCTGGCAGTTTTTTATATGTTTTCTAATTTCATGGTCTGAAGTGATCATCTAAGGACTATTTAAGCAAAAAAGAAATAATCAGAACACCTTTATTCAAAAGAAATTAAAAATAAACTAATAATAGGCAATTCTCTATAAGCAAAAACCACAACTTAACTGAACAATCTTACCAAAAAATATAAACACCATATGATCAAATATACAATAGTAAATGAAAATCTAATAGTAAGATAATACAAGGAAAAACTCTGCCCGGTTGTACAGTGAAAGAAAAAAATTAATCGCTATTTGAATTCATGCAATTTTGACAACTTAGGACAGCATGCTCCAGGCACAGTAATGATTCACAGTTTGAACAGAAATATTTAGTTTTCCGATCTCGGCTTCTTGGACATACTGAACATCTTCCCATGAGTTTTGGAATCTTGGCAGGCGGCACTGCAGGGGCATCTTGGGCAAAATGTGCAATGTTTTGACGAATACTCCTTGGTATTCTTGGATTATTTTTTCTTTCAGATATGTGGTCCTGGATCAATTCAAAGCCCAACATTTTGATAAACAATCTTCTGGCAAGTTTGAAATCTTGATTGTTTTCTCTGTATATCACCAAAGCATTTATGGCGGCTGTATTCAAGAGGGAAAACACGATCGTAAGAGGCCATCTCCGTGAGTTTCTAGATACGTTATATGATGCAGACAGTTCATCCACTACATCTACTCCACTTTTAGTAAAGTTGTAGAAGCTTATTATTTCTGGTAAATTTTTATCGCCAGTTGCTTCATCAATAGCTCCATCATGGTGCATGGTGGACAACAGTAGGACGTTTTTATTTTTTTTCGGCACATACGATAAAAGTGTAATATCTTTCTGATCGTCATCAATTTCAGCCCATAGAGCTTCAAGCTTTTTCTGTTCCGCTTCGTATGACATGATATTTTAGCTAAAAAATTAAACAATTGACTATGCAGATTCAAATAAGTCAAAAATAAAAAGTTACTTATAATGTCAAAATTGCAAACGCGAGTACATAGGTGGGGTTTGACACACCCCAGAGCGTTTCAGGCGCGTGTAACTTCACTCACTGCCTACAATGTACTGAGGTAACGCCTGAATTCGATGGTAGCGACATTTTTGGGAAGCTATTGGGGTGGACGTGCGCATAAGTCTGCGTTTGATTTATTTTAAGAGCGATATTTTGGAGCTGGGGTTTCTGAAACCCCACATATGTAGTGCCGGGTTAATAATATCTCAATTAATTTTCGAGATATACTCATTTTTCTAACACCTTATCAAAATAATATAAAATTTGACATTTCGATTTTCCTATTTCTTTTTGGTAAACTTTCAATTGGTAAAATTTAATAAAATTTCACACAATCATAAAAGAAAGCCTAATTTATGCATTAGAATTTAAATTTTAAAAATATCTCATTTAATTTTTGAGATATACCCAATTTTCTAACAGCATATCAAAATAATATAAAATTTGACATTTCGATTTTCCTATTTGTTTTTGATAAACTTCCAATTGGTAAAATTTGATAAAATTTCACACAATCATAAAAGAAGGCCTAATTTATGCATTAGAATTTAAATTTTAAAAATATCTCAATTAATTTTTGAGATATACCCAATTTTCTAACAGCATATCAAAATAATATAAAATTTGACATTTCGATTTTCCTATTTGTTTTTGATAAACTTCCAATTGGTAAAATTTGATAAAATTTCACAAAATCATAAAAGAGAGCCTAATTTATGCATTACAATTTAAATTTTAAAAATATCTCAATTAATTTTCGAGATATACTCATTTTTCTAACAGTATATCAAAATAATATAAAATTTGACATTTCGATTTTACAATTTGTTTTTGGTAAACTTCCAATTGGTAAAATTTAATAAAATTTCACACAATCATAAAAGAGAGCCTAATTTATGCATTAGAATTTAAATAATAAAAATATCTCAATTCGTTTTCGAGATATACTCATTTTTCTAACACCATTACAAAAAAGTCTAAAATTTGACATTTCGATTTTCCAATTTGTTTTTGGTAAACTTCCAATTGGTAAAATTTAATAAAATTTCACACAATCATAAAAGAAAGCCTAATTTATGCATTAGAATTTAAATTTTAAAAATATCTCAATTAATTTTTGAGATATACCCAATTTTCTAACAGGATATCAAAATAATATAAAATTTGACATTTCGATTTTCCTATTAGTTTTTGGTAAAATTCCAATTGGTAAAATTTAATAAAATTTCACACAATCATAAAAGAGAGCCTAATTTATGCATTAGAATTTAAATTTTAAAAATATCTCAATTAATTTTTGAGATACACCCAATTTTTTAACAGCATATCAAAATAATATAAAATTTGACATTTCGATTTTCCTATTTGTTTTTGGTAAACTTCCAATTGGTAAAATTTAATAAAATTTCACACAATCATAAAAGAGAGCATAATTTATGCATTAGACTTTAAATTTTAAAAATATCTCAATTAATTTTTGAGATATACCCAATTTTCTAACAGCATATCAAAATAATATAAAATTTGACATTTCCATTTTCCTATTTGTTTTTGGTAAACTTCCAATTGATAAAATTTAATAAAATTTCACACAATCATAAAAGAGAGCCTAATTTATGCATTAGAATTTAAATTTTAAAAATATCTTAATTAATTTTCGATATATACTCATTTTTCTAACACTTTATCAAAATAATATAAAATTTGACATTTCGATTTTCCTATTTGTTTTTGGTAAACTTCCAATTGGTAAAATTTGATAAAATTTCACACAATCATAAAAGAAAGCCTAATTTATGCATTAGAGTTTAAATTTTAAAAATATCTCAATTATTTTTTGAGATATACCCAATTTTCTAACAGCATATCAAAATAATATAAAATTTGACATTTCCATTTTCCAATTTGTTTTTGGTAAACTTCCAATCGATAAAATTTAATAAAATTTTCCACAAACATAAAAGAAAACTTTATTTATCGAATAAAATTTAATTTATAAAAATATTTCAATTACTTTTTGAGAAAAATAAAAATTTAAAACAGTTTACATTTGACATTTCAATTTTATTCAATATTGTGCAATAAAACATGAAAAAATTTATAATTTATTTATTAATAAATAAATATTATAAAATATACGTAAAATTAATGTTAATTATTATTAAATATTAAAAAAGTTTTTAATTTAGTGCCTTAAAATGTGTACACGTGGCCGGAAAATCGAATAAACCAAATCAACATACCTATGTATTAATATAAACAAAAAACTTACCAAAAATTCAACAAAATAAACAAAAGTTTTTCACTAAAACAACACAAATTAACAAAATTTTCTAAAATAAATTCAGTTTCTTTCTTACGCACGGCACCGAACTAAAATACGAATCTTGATGGCTGAAAAGTTCAAAAAAACAATCAAAATTATCGTAAAAACAGTAAAAACCCGTGGATTTTCCGAATAAAACTGTGTAGAACAACTCTTCGCTTCACTGAAGTTAGCCCCCCAAGATTTATTTTTTTAACTTTTTTTTTATTGTATCGTTTGTTCGTCGTTTGTTCTTTATTGTTCTCTATAAACATTTGTTTGTTCTCCATTAGTTAATTTACAAAAAAATAATTAAAAATGAACCTTGAAGTTAGCCCCTCTTATTGCAATTTTGATGATTTTGTTATTATTACGGGTCAATAAATCTCTTTTTATGATTGTTCATGTGTAAAAAACGTTTGTTCTTACTTCACATAGCTTATTTTTTGTTTAATTAACATTTTAAATTAGTTTAATAGTTTTATCCAAAATATTCATACTGCGCATGCGTCAAATTTACGTTCAAACTTTAAATGCGGTTCTTTTAAAAATTATAGTAATAAGCATAGTGATTACACTGAGTGTATTATTTTTACAATTCTATAAATAGAAGTAACAAGATAATTGGTTATAATATTGGTGTTATAAACGTTGGTTGCCCTAACAGCACGCAACGTACTAGGAATATTCTGTCATAGTGCTATGAAAACCTAAATCTATCACTCTTTGACTGAACATTCACAAAATTCTTCATTTAAGTTCAAAATTATCACATATAACTATGACAAATGACAGATACTTGTTTTTAAAATTACTTGATTCTATTAAACAATTTATAATTCATTTTAATCGATATAAACCATAGATTTTATTTTTTTATAAGTCTGTTTTATTCTGAATATTCACAATGCGCATGCGTCAAATTTACGTTCAAACTTTGAATGCGGTCTTTTTAAAAATTATATTAATGAGCTGTTATAGATATTATGATTATAGGTAATAAATCAGTGACTTTTTAAACACATAAGTAACGTAGTGGTAAATTCGTAGTAAAATCTGTCATTTTGCATTTGAATCCTGACCACTCAGACTATCGCTACATTTAAGGTCAACGAGCCCGAATCGCCAGTTTCGTATCTGTTTATTAATCTGTGCTTATTACTAATTTTTAAAAGAACCGCATTTAAACTTTGAACGTAAATTTGACGCATGCGCAGTATGAATATTTAGGATAAAAATATTAAACTAATTTATAATGTTAATTAAACAAAAAATAAGCTATGTGAAGTAAGAACAAACGTTTTTTACACATGAACAATCATAAAAAGATATTTATTGACCCGTAATAATAACAAAAACATCAAAATTGCAATAAGAGAACAATAAAGAACAAACGACGAACAAACGATACAATAAAAAAAAAGTTAAAAAAATAAATCTTGGGGGGCTAACTTCAGTGACCCCAACTCTTCCGGGAGGTTAATGGAATTTCGCCAATTTCGGCATCTACGAGAGCGTCATAGCGTCATTCCTCCGCGAGGGCGCGTCTTCTTCTTCTTCTTTTTCTTTTATTATCGACTTATTCTTATAACACAATTGGTTCAAATACCATTAAATTTCTTACACTGTTGTCACGTTTCCGATCATTTTTAAACACAACTCATTTTCAAACAAAAACTATAAAAAAAACTGCAACAAACATTAAAAAGTGTCACAAATATCAAAAAATTGTAACAAACATCAAAAATTTGTCATAAACGTCAACTAACTGTCATAAACGTCAAAAACTCTTACAAATGTCAAAAAAAAAAGAGTTTTGTGACGAAAGAAAGACGTTTTTCGCGATCATATGTTATAAAACTGTCACGAATTTCAAAAAAACTATCATAAATGTCAAAAAACTGTCATAAACGTCAAAAATACTGTCATAACAGTAAGATAACTGTCATAAACGTTAAAAAATCTGAGAAATGTTAAAAAATTGACGTTTTTCGCAAAGGTGTGTCAAAAAAGTCTCAAATAACTGTCATAAACGTCAAAAAAATCTTAAAAATGTTAAAAAAAAGGAGTTTTGTGACGAAAGAAAGACGTTTTTCACGATCATATGTTATAAAACTACCACAAACTTCAAAAAACTATCATAAACGTCAAAAATACTGTCATAAACGTAAAAAATCTGAAAAAACGACGTTTTTCGCAAAGGTGTGTCAAAAAAGTCCCAAATAACTGTCATAAACGTCAAAAAAAATTTACAAATGTCAAAAACAAAAAATTTTCTGACGAAAGAAAGACGTTTTTCGCGATCATATTTTATACAACTGTCACGAACTTCAAAAAAACTGTCGTAAATGTCAAAAAACTGTCATAAATGTCAAAAAAACTGTCATAAAAGTCAAATAACTATCATAAAAGTGAGATAACTGTCATAAACGTCAAAAAATCTGGGAAAGGTGAAAAAATTGACGTTTTTAGATGAAAAAACGACGTTTTTCGCAAAGATGTGTCAAAAAAGTGTCACAAACGTCGAAAAACTGTCATAAACGTTAAAAAACTACCACAAACGTCAAAAAAGGTGTCTTAAAAGTCAGATAACTGTCGTAAACTTCAAAAAATCCGAGAAATGTAAAAATTGACATTTTTAGATGAAAAAACGACGTTTTTCGTGAAGATGTGTCAAAAAAGGGTCATAAACGTTAAAAAAACACCACAAACGTCAAAAAAGTTGTTATATAAGTCAGATAACTGTCGTAAACGTCAAAAAATCCGAAAAATGTCAAAAAATTGAAGATTTTAGACGAACAATTGACGTTTTTGGCAAAGATGTGTCAAAAAAATGTCACAAAGGTAAAAAAATTAACATCAATGTAAAAGAAACTGTAACAAACATCAAAAAAGTGTCACAAATGTCAAAAAAGTGTAACAAACGTTACAAACGTCAAATAAGTGTCATAAACCTCAAAAGAGTCTTACAAATGTTAAAAAAATAATGTTTTTAAGCGAAAAAACGATATTTATATGAATATATATAAAAAAACTGTCATAAACGTCAAAGAAACTGTCACAAACGTCAAATCAGCATATTTAATTAAGCAATTTTTACTTAAAATATAAAAAAATTGAAAAAAAAACACCGTAAGGTGTCGCTTTTAATATAAAATTTTAATTGTATAACGCCACCATAAGATGGCGCATTTGTAACTTGTTTTAAATAAAAATAAAAAGTAAAACTAAAAATTGTCTTTTATTAAATTTGATTTGGCAACGTTGTAAAACTACGATTAGCATTAATGGAAACATAAATATATTGGCATATTTCATTTTAAATATTTTATTTAAAATAAAGTTTAATTTTATAAAGTATTTTAATAAAAACTTTATTTATAATATTGTAACGGGATAACCGTAAAGGAAGGGACCTTAATTTGAAAGATTGTTGTTGACAGTTGATTTTTAGTTGTTTGTAAAAAAATCAACTAACCATTTTAAATAATGTTTCTAGAAAATTCTAGAAACTTCTAAACACACTGACTAGATTAAATAATGTTGTATATAAGGGGATGCATGGGCAGTTAACGTCAGTTCGAGTCAAGTGTTCACAAGAGTTCATTGTATTGTCAAGTAGTTAGACGTTATCCAGCAGAGTTCAGTGTATCTTAACAATTTTGTAAATAAATTGTGTAAAAAGCCCCCATAAGTGTTTCAATATTAATTAATAGATTTATTAAAAATTATTAACTGACGTGTTGTACTGTCAGTAATTGAGATAATTTTTTTTCGATCTACTTTTTGACGCGTATTCTATTCAACTTCAGATTTTATTAAAAGTGGCCTTCGACTTTGTTTTTTATATTAAATTATTTAAGATTAAGTTTTTTATAATTAAATTTATACTTATTTAGTATTTTTTAGACTCTTTTAATCGTTTTTATATTGTTTTTAAGCAATCTAATTATAAAAAAATATTAAAAATAAATTTAAAGCGCCATCTAGTATAAGAAAATGTAAACTTTGTGACATAAAATCAATATCTTATGTAATTTTTTTTTTATTTAAACGATATATTTTGATAATTTTGTTAATACTGACATTAATAGAATACTAAAAAGTATATTTTAATGTTATAAAATGATATTACGAAGAATTTATATGAAATATATCAATAACTAAATACAACTTTAACTTTCTCTTAACAGATGTCGCTTTATGTAATATTTAACCTATAGCGTTCTTTTTGCAACAATAATGGTATATAAAGCATTATTTTTATTTTAAATTTAATATTTTATTTAGTTAATAATTAAAAACAATAAAATACAATTTATTAAAGCGCCATCTAGTACAAAAAAATCTAAACTTCGTGACATAAAATCAATTTTTTATGCAATTTTTTTAATTTAAACGATATATTTTAATAATTTTGTTTATACAAACATTAATACAATAAGTAAAAGTATATTTTAAAAATATAAAATAATTTTACAAAAGAATTTTTATGAAATATATCAATAATTAAATACAAGTTTAACTTTCTCTTAACAGATGTCGCTTTACGTAATATTAATTCAAACAAATTTTACAATTAATCAATTTATTTTGGTTCCGATAATAAAAATAATAGTAATTATATTTAAAAAAAGGTGATTTTAAACATATTTAATATAAATTATTATTATTTATATAAAAAATAAACAAATTTTCTAATAAAAATAATTAGTGCGCCATCTATAAGAAAATGACAGGACTTGTAATAATCGATAAAGTAGAATTAGCAGAATGCCTTAACCTTTAGTTTTTAGGTTATACCGTTTGACTTTTCGATCGATTGTCAATGTCAAACAAAGCGGTTGTGTTTTGTGTTTGCGAAGGAATCATAAAAAAATCAAATTAAATCTTGTGTTGTTGTTCTACTAATCATCTCTCGTCAATTATTGTTAAAACAAATTGTTATATTAGCATAGGTGAGTTTTATTTAATATTTATTTAGTTGCTCTTTGGGATTGTTTTTCGGTATACGTAGAAATCGCACATTGTGATAGTATCATAATAAAATGGCGGCGAAAAACCAGCTGATCCTCTCGACGACAAATCTAACGTGGAAACGAATAATGTAGAAATGACAATGGACATTACAGGAGCAGGAATAGGACTTAATAATTCAAACAAAATAAATAAATATTGACAATAGTACATTAAAAAATTCAAGAATAATCAGACTAATAAAATCGTTAACTCGTTACCGACAGAAGCAATAGCTAATAACTTGCTTAATTCAAGATTCAAGCTTTTTTTTTGAAACTAAATGTTTATTATAAATAAATTACAATGTTCACAAAATAATCTCCTAAACAATAATACAATTGGTATCAGAGAATAATAGGTAATACAGTAGTGTGTGTTTTGACTATATCTAAAAAAATAATAATTTATTTTATAAACAGCTTTAGGTTTTTACAAAATATATAGAGCAGTCAAAATTGATGTATAAAATTATTAATAATAAACAAAAATGTAATACAACCATAATTCATTCTAATGAAATTCATATCCATAACCTAAGAAATTGCAATGACATCCACCTGGCTAATGTAAGAACAAACATTGCTCTTCGAAATCCCATTAGTGAGGCATCAAGAACTTTCAATTCCCTACCTGCAGGGTTAAAAATCGAAAAGTCACAGGATAAGTTTTTAAATAACGTTAAAAAATATTTTAAGTGAATATAATAATTGATAAGCATTGTATTGTGTTTTGCCTTTTTTTGAATTATTTTTGAATTATTTTAAATTATTTTTTTTTTAAGTAGGAATGATCTGATAAATTAGGTACTAAGTTTAAATGAACACCTTGTTAAAATACTTAAGGCTCCGATACCAGTGCTTATAGTACTGTTTAGGAGATTACCTGTTACTCAAGCAAGTGAGAATAGTTATTATGGAATTTAAATGTAAAAAAATAATACTTAAAGCTTGAATAAAGGAATTGTTTAAAAAAAATATTAATTGAATTTTCGTTTCTTAAATCAAAAGGCAAGCTATTGAAGGCTCTTGAAGCTTCACTTATAGGGTTATACAATGCTAGATTAGTTCTTACAGGATCTAAATGAATGTTGTCACAGTTTCTTACATTATAACTATGGATTTGGTTTGTATATATTATTTGTGTATTACACTTTTGTTTTTTATTGGAAATCTTGTACATAAGTTTGGCTTGTTCAATTTTCAATATATTTTTAATTGGTTGTATATTAAGTGTCTGGTACAATATATCAGTATGAGTACGATAATCAAAATTAAATAAAATCTTTAAAACTTTATTCTGTAATTTTTTTACTTTTTCAAAATTTGTTAACCCACAGGTTCCCCAGACTGGTATAAGATATCTCATCACTGACAGAAAATAGGCATTATAAATCTTACATTTTGCATTATTATTTAAAAAATTTCTACACCTATATACACCTGTCAATGGTATAACTTTGTTTTTTATATGCTCAATGTGCTCACTCCAGCTCAATCGTTCATCCAGAACAAGACCCAAATATTTTGTAGACCTAATTTTAGCTAACTCAATATTGTTAATTTTTATAGTTATATCATTAATAGTTTTATTTTTTTGCTTAAATAAAATGTACTTAGTTTTGTCTAAATTAATTTTTAGGCTATTTTGTATAAGCCATTTGTTATATTTTTCTAGGTCATCATTTACTAAGTCCACTAAATCATTAATATCATCACCAGCATATGTCAATACCGTGTCATCAGCAAAGGTATAGTAGTGAGCTTTAAGTTTTGCTGTGCGCAGACTCATAACAAAAATAGTGTAAAGAAGTGGCCCCAGGACTGAGCCCTGAGGAACACCACAGTTGTTACTACGAACTGAGCTAGTGTGATCACCAAGAGTTATATATTGTTTTCTGTCTAACAGATATGACCCAATTAGATTAAACAACACACCCCTGAATCCCATTCTTTCTATTTTGCTTAACAGCAAGTCATGGCTGACAACATCGAATGCTTTCTTTAGGTCAACAAACACTGCTATTAACACCTTTCCCCTATCAAGGCTAATTGAAAGATGGTTTACCAAGTCAATTGTAGCACTGAGCGTGCTACTATTCCTTAGAAAGCCATACTGAAAAGGATCCACAATATTATTCCTATCCATAAAAGAAAGCATCCGGATTTTAATGAGGGATTCAATTATCTTAGAGAACACACTGATTAAAGAAATGGGTCTATAATTACTTAATAATGTTTTTGTTCCAGATTTGTATATTGGACATATTTTGACAATTTTAAGTTCTGATGGAAAAACTCCACTTAAGAAAATTTTATTTAGAAGATTAGCTAAGATCGGTATAATGTATTCTCTAAGATTCAGGAGATCCAGTACTGTGATGCCGTCATGACCTGGCGCAGCACTACGCTTAAGATTTAAAATAACATTATTAATTTCATTTTCATCTGTAGGTCTAAGGAAAAAAACAGTATCACTAGTTACCTCACTAAATTTATAATTATCACCAATTAATGTTAGTTTTTCATCTTCAACTTCTTTTACAATGTTTCTGTCTATTTCTGAGAAATATTTATTTAAACATTCTGCAATCTCCCAAGCCTCATTCTATTTTTTTTCATCTATTTGTAATTCTTGTATGTATTCCTTATTTATGCTGATATTAATAAACAAATTTATTGTATTCCATTGTTTTCTTATATTTGTACCAGCTTGGTCCCATTTATTTATAAAGAAATTATTTTTAAGTACCTTTATTCTATTATTAACATCATTTTTAAGTATTTTGTAGATGGATATCATTTACATTTTTTTTTGTGAGCCTTATAAGCTTTATCTCTTATTTTTATTAACTCGACTAAATCTGGAGTAACCCAATTATTGTTTTGAAAGCATTTGATTATCTTTATTGATTGAGAATCTTTTTTGACCTGTGAAATTACAGATATCAGTTCTAGAAATGTATCAAATTGATCCCGACTTTTTCTTGGTTTTCTACAAAATTCTTGCTTTAAAATCATTTTTTTTTATGTGAAAATTACATTTTTGTATGTAAGGTTAGAAAATTTTGATTTTTGTAGTTTTTGGGGTAATTTGCTAGTTTATTTTGTTAACTTTTTAAGAAATAATCTTTGATAAAGGAATTTTCTTGGTTTTTCTACAAATATTATCAAATTTTGATAAAAAAAGTATTAAAATTAATCAAAAATGGAATTTATTTTGAAAAATATATGAGGATGGTCGAAATATTTGCAGATTTCGAAATTTATTGTCAAAAGCTATCATCTAATTATCGACAATTACAGATTTGCTTATTTTTGATAAAAATTTTGGATTTTTGGCAAAAATATCAACAAATTTTGATAGTACAGTATAAAAATTAGTTATTAAATTCAATTTTTTTTTTGAAAAATATACGAGGATAGTCGAAATAGTTGCAGATTTCAAAATTTATCATAAAAAATTATAATCTAGCTACCGACAGTTACAGATTTGCTTATTTTTGATAAAAATTTTGATTTTTTAGTAAAATATTATCAAATCTGTTTATTAATCTGTGCTTATTACTAATTTTTAAAAGAACCGCATTTAAAGTTTGAACGTAAATTTGACGCATGCGTAGTATGAATATTTAGGATAAAAATATTAAACTAATTTATAATGTTAATTAAACAAAAAATAAGCTATGTGAAGTAAGAACAAACGTTTTTTACACATGAACAATCATAAAAAGATATTTATTGACCCGTAATAATAACAAAAACATCAAAATTGCAATAAGAGGGGCTAACTTTAAGTTTCACTTTTAATTATTTATTTTTTTAATTAACTAATGGAGAACAAACAAATGTTTATAGAGAACAATAAAGAACAAACCACGAACAAACGATACAATAAAAAAAAGTTAAAAAAATAAATCTTGGGGGGCTAACTTCAGTGACCCCAACTCTTCCGGGAGGTTAATGGAATTTCGCCAATTTCGGCATCTACGAGAGCGTCATAGCGTCATTCCTCCGCGAGGGCGCGTCTTCTTCTTTTTCTTCTATTATCGACTTATTCTTATAACACAATTGGTTCAAATACCATTAAATTTCTTACACTGTTGTCACGTTTCCGATCATTTTTAAACACAACTCATTTTCAAACAAAAACTATAAAAAAAACTGCAACAAACATTAAAAAAGTGTCACAAATATCAAAAAATTGTAACAAACATCAAAAATTTGTCATAAACGTCAACTAACTGTCATAAACGTCACAAACTCTTACAAATGTCAAAAAAAAGGAGTTTTGTGACGAAAGAAAGACGTTTTTCGCGATCATATGTTATAAAACTGTCACGAATTTCAAAAAAACTATCATAAATGTCAAAAAACTGTCATAAACGTCAAAAATACTGTCATAACAGTCAGATAACTGTCATAAACGTTAAAAAATCTGAGAAATGTTAAAAAATTGACGTTTTTCGCAAAGGTGTGTCAAAGAAGTCTCAAATAACTGTCATAAACGTCAAAAAAATCTTAAAAATGTTAAAAAAAAGGAGTTTTCTGACGAAAGAAAGACGTTTTTCACGATCATATGTTATAAAACTACCACAAACTTCAAAAAACTATCATAAACGTCATAAACGTCAAAAATACTGTCATAAACGTAAAAAATCTGAAAAAACGACGTTTTTTGCAAAGGTGTGTCAAAAAAGTCCCAAATAACTGTCATAAACGTCAAAAAAAATTTACAAATGTCACAAACAAAGAGTTTTCTGACGAAAGAAAGACGTTTTTCGCGATCATATTTTATACAACTGTCACGAACTTCAAAAAAAATGTCGTAAATGTCAAAAAAACTGTCATAAATGTCAAAAAAACGGTCATAAAAGTCAAATAACTATCATAAAAGTGAGATAACTGTCATAAACGTCAAAAAATCTGGGAAAGGTGAAAAAATTGACGTTTTTAGATGAAAAAACGACGTTTTTCGCAAAGATGTGTCAAAAAAGTGTCACAAACGTCGAAAAACTGTCATAAACGTTAAAAAACTACCACAAACGTCAAAAAAGCTGTCGTAAACGTCAAAAAATCCGAGAAATGTAAAAATTGACATTTTTAGATGAAAAAACGACGTTTTTCGTGAAGATGTGTCAAAAAAGGGTCATAAACGTTGTAACCTCTTTTTTCTCAAGATGTTAAAAGGCTCGTTTTATCGAGGTTAACAAATGCGAACGGCACTCAGGGGGTAGGAGGAGAGCGAGCGTGGATTCGAACGAGCTCGATGATATCTTAATAGAAAGATTTAAGGGGATATAGTTACTAGGAAAAGAAAAGATATAAGAATTTAAAAGGGACTAAAGAGAAAATGAGAGAAATGATGGAAAAAGGGGAGGTAAATGGGCGCCACTTATTTTTTTATCATAAGGATGGGGAAATATAAGAAACCCAGATGGAAAAAATATTAAATATAGATGTTGGATAAAATGATTTATCTGATGTTGTAGATAAAGTTAAAATAAGAAAGATATAAGGGACATAAGATAAGATGCGGTAAAATTGAATAAACCGGTAGGTGTTCTGGTTAAAATTTTAAATTAAACACTTTTATTAGAAAAACTAGAAAGAGAAAGTTATACTTACTTTTTTTCTTACTTATCACAACAGCTCTATATATTTTAATCAGTTCAAAAGCTAAGATTTATGAGTGAAATACGTCTCATTCGTGTTGTTGATGAGATTAGATCAGAATAACTTACACCAGGTCAGAAAATAAAACATATAAATAAACAATAAACAATATTTATTACTGTGTGTAGTAATAAGTCAAACAGATGAACGAAACAAATAGACATATAAAATATCAAAAAAATGAAATAAGGTAAAATACAGTAAAACACATTAGTGTTTAATCACATATAGAAACAATATTACACATTCAATAACAGCTAAGTATTTTTATATTGTTATATCTGTGTACCCATTTAAGCAGAATGTGATGTGAAAAAGAAATTGAAAAGTATCAAAATTTAATAAAAAATAGTAAATCACTTTTAGCTTAAAAGATTTTTTTACTCGAGTAAAAGATGGGGGTACCATATAATAATTTATATTAAAACAATTAAATTAAGATAAACATTAAGAAACCAAAAATTTACCATAAAGGTGTTACAAAAATATTTAATCAGACTCTGCGCAACGCTTTCACTGATAACTGAAACATGTATGCGACGAACTGTTTCGAAATTTGCACACTTTAGGAGTCTGTAGATAAGGTACCGGGTTTTTTATAAAAACCGGTTTCACTGTGGATTTTATGAGCACTTCTTACGTTAATTACCCACACTTGGATATTATTTAGGCGGATCACAATTAAGTTTTTGTGCCAAAGAAATAAATGGTATCCCAACTTTTTTTGGTAGTTAAGAAATAGTAATTATATTAAAAGACTTACAGTTTGTTTCCTAGATAGGAGAATTAAATGGGGCCACACCCAATTTATACGGTACAGTAGAATCTAGTGATTCTTCGGTAATACAAGACAGCTTTTTCATCAGAGAGGTTCCACACTCACTCACTGACTTTAACTTAATTAGAAACACTAAATAGCAAGTAATTCTTTGAAAATCTAAAGGAAATTTGCCGGTATTTGAATCTAGGGGTTGTACAAAAATGACTTGCCAGCACAGAGACCCAAACTAGACTGAATTCTAAATCCCGGTAAAAAAGTAACCCGCGTCGCTTCAAACTACCCTACTTACGCCGCATGACCTTATTCACCAGATTTGATTGGTCGGTCTAAAAGAATCGATAGTTTCGACGGTTAAAGTCCGTTAAAGTCGAGAATTTTCTGGAAGGTAATATGATCAGGGTCGGCTTAGGTAAGAAAAAATAATAAAAAACAAAAAAAATAAAAATCTTTTGCATAAAATTTTTTGGACATGCTACAACGTTAAAAAACACCACAAACGTCAAAAAAGTTGTTATATAAGTCAGATAACTGTCGTAAACGTCAAAAAATCCGAAAAATGTCAAAAAATTGAAGATTTTAGACGAACAATTGACATTTTTGGCAAAGATGTGTCAAAAAAATGTCACAAAGGTAAAAAAATTATCATCAATGTAAAAAAAACTGTAGCAAACATCAAAAAAGTGTCACAAATGTCAAAAAAGTGTAACAAACGTTATAAACGTCAAATAAGTGTCATAAACCTCAAAAAAATCTTACAAATGTTAAAAAAATAATGTTTTTAAGCGAAAAAACGATATTTATATGAATATATATAAAAAAACTGTCATAAACGTCAAAGAAACTGTCACAAACGTCAAATCAGCATATTTAATTAAGCAATTTTTACTTAAAATATAAAAAAATTAAAAAAAAAACACCGTAAGGTGTCGCTTTTAATATAAAATTTTAATTGTATAACGCCACCATAAGATGACGCATTTGTAACTTGTTTTAAATAAAAATAAAACTAAAAATTATTGTCTTTTATTAAATTTGATTTGGCAACGTTGTAAAACTACGATTAGCATTAATGGAAACATAAATATATTGGCATATTTCATTTTAAATATTTTATTTAAAATAAAGTTTAATTTTATAAAGTATTTTAATAAAAACTTTATTTATAATATTGTAACGGGATAACCGTAAAGGAAGGGACCTTAATTTGAAAGATTGTTGTTGACAGTTGATTTTTAGTTGTTTGTAAAAAAATCAACTAACCATTTTAAATAATGTTTCTAGAAAATTCTAGAAACTTCTAAACACACTGACTAGATTAAATAATGTTGTATATAAGGGGATGCATGGGCAGTTAACGTCAGTTCGAGTCAAGTGTTCACAAGAGT
This sequence comes from Altica lythri, assembly GCA_964028335.1. NCBI lineage: Eukaryota > Metazoa > Arthropoda > Insecta > Coleoptera > Chrysomelidae > Altica > Altica lythri. The sequence continues at coordinate 105,628 of CAXIIO010000021.1, read as the reverse complement.
TCATTGTATTGTCAAGTAGTTAGACGTTATCCAGCAGAGTTCAGTGTATCTTAACAATTTTGTAAATAAATTGTGTAAAAAGCCCCCATAAGTGTTTCAATATTAATTAATAGATTTATTAAAAATTATTAACTGACGTGTTGTACTGTCAGTAATTAAGATAATTTTTTTTCGATCTACTTTTTGACGCGTATTCTATTCAACTTCAGATTTTATTAAAAGTGGCCTTCGACTTTGTTTTTTATATTAAATTATTTAAGATTAAGTTTTTTATAATTAAATTTATACTTATTTAGTATTTTTTAGACTCTTTTAATCGTTTTTATATTGTTTTTAAGCAATACAATTCAATCTAATTATAAAAAAATATTAAAAATAAATTTAAAGCGCCATCTAGTATAAGAAAATGTAAACTTTGTGACATAAAATCAATATCTTATGTAATTTTTTTTTTTATTTAAACGATATATTTTGATAATTTTGTTAATATTGACATTAATAGAATACTAAAAAGTATATTTTAATGTTATAAAATGATATTACGAAGAATTTATATGAAATATATCAATAACTAAATACAACTTTAACTTTCTCTTAACAGATGTCGCTTTATGTAATATTTAACCTTTAGCGTTCTTTTTGCAACAATAATGGTATATAAAGCATTATTTTTATTTTAAATTTAATATTTTATTTAGTTAATAATTAAAAACAATAAAATACAATTTATTAAAGCGCCATCTAGTACAAAAAAATCTAAACTTCGTGACATAAAATCAATTTTTTATGCAATTTTTTTAATTTAAACGATATGTTTTAATAATTTTGTTTATACAAACATTAATACAATAAGTAAAAGTATATTTTAAAAATATAAAATAATTTTACAAAAGAATTTTTATGAAATATATCAATAATTAAATACAAGTTTAACTTTCTCTTAACAGATGTCGCTTTACGTAATATTAATTCAAACAAATTTTACAATTAATCAATTTATTTTGGTTCCGATAATAAAAATAATAGTAATTATATTTAAAAAAAGGTGATTTTAAACATATTTAATATAAATTATTATTATTTATATAAAAAATAAACAAATTTTCTAATAAAAATAATTAGTGCGCCATCTATAAGAAAATGACAGGACTTGTAATAATCGATAAAGTAGAATTAGCAGAATGCCTTAACCTTTAGTTTTTAGGTTATACCGTTTGACTTTTCGATCGATTGTCAATGTCAAACAAAGCGGTTGTGTTTTGTGTTTGCGAAGGAATCATAAAAAAATCAAATTAAATCTTGTGTTGTTGTTCTACTAATCATCTCTCGTCAATTATTGCTAAAACAAATTGTTATATTAGCATAGGTGAGTTTTATTTAATATTTATTTAGTTGCTCTTTGGGATTGTTTTTCGGTATACGTAGAAATCGCACATTGTGATAGTATCATAATAAAATGGCGGCGAAAAACCAGCTGATCCTCTCGACGACAAATCTAACGTGGAAACGAATAATGTAGAAATGACAATGGACATTACAGGAGCAGGAATAAGACTTGATAATTCAAACAAAATAAATAAATTATACAATAAATATTGACAATAGTACATTAAAAAATTCAAGAATAATCAGACTAATAAAATCGTTAACTCGTTACCGACAGAAGCAATAGCTAATAACTTGCTTAATTCAAGATTCAAGCTTTTTTTTTGAAACTAAATGTTTATTATAAATAAATTACAATGTTCACAAAATAATCTCCTAAACAATAATACAATTGGTATCAGAGAATAATAGGTAATACAGTAGTGTGTGTTTTGACTATATCTAAAAAAATAATAATTTATTTTATAAACAGCTTTAGGTTTTTACAAAATATATAGAGCAGTCAAAATTGATGTATAAAATTATTAATAATAAACAAAAATGTAATACAACCATAATTCATTCTAATGAAATTCATATCCATAAACTAAGAAATTGCAATGACATCCACCTGGCTAATGTAAGAACAAACATTGCTCTTCGAAATCCCATTAGTGAGGCATCAAGAACTTTCAATTTCCTACCTGCAGGGTTAAAAATCGAAAAGTCACAGGATAAGTTTTTAAATAACGTTAAAAAATATTTTAAGTGAATATAATAATTGATAAGCATTGTATTGTGTTTTGCCTTTTTTTTGAATTATTTTTGAATTATTTTAAATTATTTTTTTTTTAAGTAGGAATGATCTGATAAATTAGGTACTAAGTTTAAATGAACACCTTGTTAAAATACTTAAGGCTCCGATACCAGTGCTTATAGTACTGTTTAGGAGATTACCTGTTACTCAAGCAAGTGAGAATAGTTATTATGGAATTTAAATGTAAAAAAATAATACTTAAAGCTTGAATAAAGGAATTGTTTAAAAAAAATATTAATTGAATTATCGTTTCTTAAATCAAAAGGCAAGCTATTGAAGGCTCTTGAAGCTTCACTTATAGGGTTATACAATGCTAGATTAGTTCTTACAGGATCTAAATGAATGTTGTCACAGTTTCTTACATTATAACTATGGATTTGGTTTGTATATATTATTTGTGTATTACACTTTTGTTTTTTATTGGTAATCTTGTACATAAGTTTGGCTTGTTCAATTTTCAATATATTTTTAATTGGTTGTATATTAAGTGTCTGGTACAATATATCAGTATGAGTACGATAATCAAAATTAAATAAAATCTTTAAAACTTTATTCTGTAATTTTTTTACTTTTTCAAAATTTGTTAACCCACAGGTTCCCCAGACTGGTATAAGATATCTCATCACTGACAGAAAATAGGCATTATAAATCTTACATTTTGCATTATTATTTAAAAAATTTCTACACCTATATATAGCTCCTGTCAATGGTATAACTTTGTTTTTTATATGCTCAATGTGCTCACTCCAGCTCAATCGTTCATCCAGAACAAGACCCAAATATTTTGTAGACCTAATTTTAGCTAACTCAATATTGTTAATTTTTATAGTTATATCATTAATAGTTTTATTTTTTTGCTTAAATAAAATGTACTTAGTTTTGTCTAAATTAATTTTTAGGCTATTTTGTATAAGCCATTTGTTATATTTTTCTAGGTCATCATTTACTAAGTCCACTAAATCATTAATATCATCACCAGCATATGTCAATACCGTGTCATCAGCAAAGGTATAGTAGTGAGCTTTAAGTTTTGCTGTGCGCAGACTCATAACAAAAATAGTGTAAAGAAGTGGCCCCAGGACTGAGCCCTGAGGAACACCACAGTTGTTACTACGAACTGAGCTAGTGTGATCACCAAGAGTTATATATTGTTTTCTGTCTAACAGATATGACCCAATTAGATTAAACAACACACCCCTGAATCCCATTCTTTCTATTTTGCTTAACAGCAAGTCATGGCTGACAACATCGAATGCTTTCTTTAGGTCAACAAACACTGCTATTAACACCTTTCCCCTATCAAGGCTAATTGAAAGATGGTTTACCAAGTCAATTGTAGCACTGAGCGTGCTACTATTCCTTAGAAAGCCATACTGAAAAGGATCCACAATATTATTCCTATCCATAAAAGAAAGCATCCGGATTTTAATGAGGGATTCAATTATCTTAGAGAACACACTGATTAAAGAAATGGGTCTATAATTACTTAATAATGTTTTTGTTCCAGATTTGTATATTGGACATATTTTGACAATTTTAAGTTCTGATGGAAAAACTCCACTTAAGAAAATTTTATTTAGAAGATTAGCTAAGATCGGTATAATGTATTCTCTAAGATTCAGGAGATCCAGTACTGTGATGCCGTCATGACCTGGCGCAGCACTACGCTTAAGATTTAGAATAACATTATTAATTTCATTTTCATCTGTAGGTCTAAGGAAAAAAACAGTATCACTAGTTACCTCACTAAATTTATAATTATCACCAATTAATGTTAGTTTTTCATCTTCAACTTCTTTTACAATGTTGCTGCCTATTTCTGAGAAATATTTATTTAAACATTCTGCAATCTCCCAAGCCTCATTCTATTTTTTTTCATCTATTTGTAATTCTTGTATGTATTCCTTATTTATGCTGTTATTAATAAACAAATTTATTGTATTCCATTGTTTTCTTATATTTGTACCAGCTTGGTCCCATTTATTTATAAAGAAATTATTTTTAAGTACCTTTATTCTATTATTAACATCATTTTTAAGTATTTTGTAGATGGATATCATTTACATTTTTTTTGTGAGCCTTATAAGCTTTATCTCTTATTTTTATTAACTCGACTAAATCTGGAGTAACCCAATTATTGTTTTGAAAGCATTTGATTATCTTTATTGATTGAGAATCTTTTTTGACCTGTGAAATTACAGATATCAGTTCTAGAAATGTATCAAATTGATCCCGACTTTTTCTTGGTTTTCTACAAAATTCTTGCTTTAAAATCATTTTTTTTTATGTGAAAATTACATTTTTGTATGTAAGGTTAGAAAATTTTGATTTTTGTAGTTTTTGGGGTAATTTGCTAGTTTATTTTGTTAACTTTTTATGAAATAATCTTTGATAAAGGAATTTTCTTGGTTTTTCTACAAATATTATCAAATTTTGATAAAAAAAGTATTAAAATTAATCAAAAATGGAATTTATTTTGAAAAATATATGAGCATGGTCGAAATATTTGCAGATTTCGAAATTTATTGTCAAAAGCTATCATCTAATTATCGACAATTACAGATTTGCTTATTTTTGATAAAAATTTTGGATTTTTGGCAAAAATATCAACAAATTTTGATAGTACAGTATAAAAATTAGTTATTAAATTCAATTTTTTTTTTGAAAAATATACGAGGATAGTCGAAATAGTTGCAGATTTCAAAATTTATCATAAAAAATTATAATCTAGCTACCGACAGTTACAGATTTGCTTATTTTTGATAAAAATTTTGATTTTTTAGTAAAAATATTATCAAATTTTGATAAAATAGTATTAAAATAAGTCAAAAATGCAATTTTTTTTGAAAAATATACGAGGATTGTCGAAATATTTGCAGATTTCTAAATTTATTGTCAAAAACTATAATCTAGTTACCGACAATTACAGATTTGCTTATTTTTGATAAAAATTTTCGTTTTTTGGTAAAGATATTACCAAATTTTGATAAAAAAGTATTAAAATTATTAAAAAATGCAGTTTTTTTCGAAAAATATACAAGGATGGTCAAAATATTTGAAGATTTTAAATTAGTATCTAATTAGAGTTTTTTTTACAATAAATTTTGAAATCTGCAAATATCTGAATCATCCTCGTATATTTTTCAAAAAAATTGCATTTTTGACTAATTTTTATACTTTTTTATCAACATTTGATAATATTTTTACCAAAAAACCAAAATTTTTATTAAAAATTAGCAAATCTGTAATTGTCGGTAACTAGATTATAGTTTTTTACAATAAATTTTAAAATCTGCAAATATTTCGATCATCCTCGAATATTTAAATAAAAAAAATAATTTTTGACTAACTTTTAGGGTTATTTTCTAGTTTTTTCAGTAATTTCTTTTAATAAAATCGATAACTATAAAGGATTCTTGGTTTTTCTATACAATTCAGGCGTTAATATCAGTTTGTTTTATGAAATTTGCATTTTTAGATGTGAGGGTAAAAATTTTGGAATTTATATGTTTTTGGGATAATTTGTTATATGTTAATTATTTATAAAATAATTTTCCAATATATTTTAGCTGAAGAAAGTTCCATAATGGATGTTACCAAAGTAAAATCAGAAACTGGAATTAAAATGGAAGAAATTGAAATTTTTAATGAATTTGGTAAGATCAAATTTTAGCATTGGAAACATTGTGTGTATCGAAAATGTATAAAAAATTGTTAAAAGTTACAGATTTAAAAAAAGAAAAACAGAATTGTTCATTAAATAAAACACAAAAATAACGAAATATCGATTTAAAAAAAAAATATATATATTTTTAATTTCAGGTGAGAATATAGGAGGAAATATTGATAATTTTTTAATAAAAGAAGAAGAAGAAGAAATAGAAATGGTGGCCGAATCAAAACCCGAAATAAGTAAGCTCATATATAATTAATTATATTTTATATCATTTTACCTTCAAATCTTTTTTTATTTTCTTTAAATTTGGTTTTTGGTTTTCAAAATATAAGAAATTGGAAAACGATCGGTTTTTTTCGAAAAATCCTACAGAACTTCTGAAATAACGTCGATAATGAACTTATAATTTATTGTAAAAAGTTGTAACCCAGTTACCGACAGTTACACATTTACTTATTTTTGATGAAAATTTTGGTTTTTTAGTATAAATATTATCACATTTTGATACAAAAGTATTAAAATTAGTCTAAAATGAATTTTTTTTGACAAATATACGAGGATGATCGAAATATAAGCAGATTTAAAAATTTATTGTAAAAAAACTGTAATCTAGTTACTAACAATTACAGATTTACTTATTTTTGATGAAAATTTTGGTTTTTTAGTAAAAATATTATCGAATTTTGATAAAAAAGTAATAAAATTAGTCAAAAATGCATTTTTTTTTTGAAAAATATACGAGGATTGTCGAAATATTTGCAGATTTCAAAATTTATTGTAAACAAAGATAATCTAGTTACCGACAGTTACAGATTTGCTTATTTTTGATAAAAATTTTGGTTTGTTGGTAAAAATATTATCAAATTTTTATAGATTAGTATCAAAATCAGTCAAAAAATGCAATTTTTTTTGAAAAATCTACGAGGATGATCGAAATATTTGAAGATTTCAAAATTTTTTTTAAAAAATTATAATCCAGTTACCGACAATTACAGATTTGCTAATTTTTGATAAAAATGTTCATTTTTTTGCAAAAATATTATCAAATTTTGATAAAAAAGTATTAAAATTAGTCAAAAATGCATTTTTTTTTTAAATATACAAGGATGGTCAAAATATTTGCAGATTTCAAAATTTGTTGTAAATAATTATAATCTAGTTACCGACAGTTAAAGATTTGCTTATTTTTGATAAAAATTTTGGTTTGTTGGTAAAAATATTATCAAATTTCGATAAAAAAGTATTAAAACTAGTCAATAATGCAATTTTTTTTGAAAAATATACGAAGATGGTCGAAATATTTGCAGATTTCAAAATTTATTGTAAAAAATTATAATCTAGTTACCGACAGTTACAGATTTGCTTGTTTTTGATGAAAATTTTGGTTTTTTAGTAGAAATATTATTAAATTTCAATAAAAAAGTATTGAAATTAGTCAAAAATGCATTTTTTTGAAAAATATACGAGGATGGTCGAAATATTAGCAGATTTTAAAATGTATTCTAAAAAAAATTGTAATCTAGTTACCGACACTTACAGATTTGCTTATTTTTAGTTGAAGAACAACCATACAAAAATAGAGAACCGAAATTGAAATACGAAAACCCTCAACATTTTTTCAATACTAAAAATGAAAATGAGATTTCAAATTATGAGTTGAATCTCGAATTTGACATTAAAAAAGAAGAATTACACTCTACAATAGATTTACCGGATTTTAAAATGGAATTTCAACATTTTAATGAAGAAATAAATTCAGAGCGGAGCATCAAAAGAGATTCTAGTAAACAGGAACAAAATTGTAAAAATACTGGCGACAAATATAAATGTAAAATATGTTCGAAATGTTTCAAATATTCCAGTCATTTAAAAAAACATATTATAATTCACACTGGAGAAAAACCTTATAAATGTGAAATATGTTCAAAATGTTTCACACAATCCAGTAATTTAATAAAGCACAATAAAATTCACACTGGAGAAAAACCTTATAAATGTGAAATATGTTCGAAATGTTTTACAGAATCCGGTAGTTTAAAAAGTCATATTAGAACTCATACTAACAAGAAACCTTTTAAATGTAACATTTGTTCGAAATGTTTTACACAATCCTGTCATTTAAAAACTCATATTAGAACTCACACTAACGAGAAACCTTTTAAATGTAAAATATGTTCAAAATGTTTTACAGAATCCGATTCTTTAAAAAATCACATTAGAATTCACACTGGAGAAAAACCTTTTAAATGTGAAATATGTTCGAAATGTTTCACACAATTCTGTAATTTAAAAAAACATATTACCACTAAACATTGACAAAAACGTAACATAATGTTGTAAATAAACTTATAATTTAACTAAATAAAAGTTTGTTTTTTTTCATATCCTCCAATTTTTCTCTTTTAGATCTAAATATACTTAAATACGTATTTTTAGAAAGTTTTTTATATTTTCGCCGTGTTCTGTGTCTCTGTGTCATTCCGTGGAATTTGTAATCGAATTTAAACCTATTTCCCGACTACCTAGAGCTCTGAAATTTTCAGGATAGCTAAGAACTGGATGACAATGCATGTTTCAAGTGTGTTTAGGCATATACATAGATTTCGAAATTTATACCGAATTGATATTAAACATGATCTAAGTTGTGTATAGATAATATTATTTTGAAAGTTATTAAATAAATCGTTCGTAGCGTAGTTGGTTAGGCGGCAGATCAGTCCACTTGTGACAGTTCTGTTATGTTATCATAATGGGATCGATTAAGCGACAGAGAAGTTTTTTTTTCTTTTTTTTTGTTCTTACATGTGAAAACAGTAATTATTATTTTAACTGGTAATAAAATAAACTGTTTTAGAAAGTTTTTAGATACAACTACCCTTGATTTTCTTAGAAAGTTTTTTATATTTTCGCCGTGTTCTGTGTCTCTGTGTCATTCCGTGGAATTTGTAATCGAATTTAAACCTATTTCCCGACTACCTAGAGCTCTGAAATTTTCAGGATAGCTAAGAACTGGATGACAATGCATGTTTCAAGTGTGTTTAGGCATATACATAGATTTCGAAATTTATACCGAATTGATATTAAACATGATCTAAGTTGTGTATAGATAATATTATTTTGAAAGTTATTAAATAAATCGTTCGTAGCGTAGTTGGTTAGGCGGCGGATCAGTCCACTTGTGACAGTTCTGTTATGTTATCATAATGGGATCGATTAAGCGACAGAGAAGTTTTTTTTTCTTTTTTTTTGTTCTTACATGTGAAAACAGTAATTATTATTTTAACTGGTAATAAAATAAACTGTTTTAGAAAGTTTTTAGATACAACTACCCTTGATTTTCTTAACAAGGAAACAATCTTCTCTATGATCAATCACAGCGTTGTATGACTTAATATTTTTGCAAAATCAGGGATGCTGTGCATTGTTGAGATGACACAAAATATGACCTATAAATCAGTAAAAAAACTTTCTATTATAAAAAGTTCTTTCTGTAAATTGTGCTTATTAATGTGAATTTATCAATATTTTGTTAAAATATGGCATTTTTTTATATAAATGTCAAAATTTAGAATCTGTATAATTCTTTGTTTTAGATTCAAACCTCATCGACATTTACTAATTTTTGATGAAAATTTTGGTTTTTTGTTAAAAATATTATCAAATTTTTATAAAAAAGTATAAAAATTAGTCAAAAATGCAATTTTTTTCGAAAAATATACGAGGATGCTTAAAATATTTGTAGATTTCAAAATTTGTTGTCAAAAACTATAATCTAGTTACCGACAATTACAGATTTGCTTATTATTGATAAAAATTTTCATGTTTTAGTAAAAATATTATCAAATTTTGATAAAAAAGTATTAAAATTATTCAAAAATGGAATTTTTTTTGAAAAATATACGAGGATGCTCGAAATATTTGCAGATTTCTAAATTTGTTGTAAATAATTATAATCTAGTTACCGACAGTTAAAGATTTGCTTATTTTTGATAAAAATTTTGGTTTTTTGTTAAAAATATTATCAAATTTTTATAAAAAAGTATAAAAATTAGTCAAAAATGCAATTTTTTTCGAAAAATATACGAGGATGCTTAAAATATTTGTAGATTTCAAAATTTGTTGTCAAAAACTATAATCTAGTTACCGACAATTACAGATTTGCTTATTATTGATAAAAATTTTCATGTTTTAGTAAAAATATTATCAAATTTTGATAAAAAAGTATTAAAATTATTCAAAAATGGAATTTTTTTTGAAAAATATACGAGGATGCTCGAAATATTTGCAGATTTCTAAATTTGTTGTAAAAAACGATAATCTAGTTACCGACAGTTACAGATTTGCTTATTTTTGATAAAAATTTTGATTTTCTAGTTAAAATATTATCAAATTTTGATAAAAAAGTATTAAAATCAGTCAAAAAATCAATTTTTTTGAAAAATATACGAGGATGCGCGAAATATTTGCAGATTACACCTGTTCCATTTCAAATCTACGAAATGAATACAAATTGACGTAAAAAACGCGATTAGAGCGCTCCGTTGGGCTCAGAAAGAACTAAAATGACAGATCGGAACGATATTTAGAAAATAGAGGTGGCGAGGAATGTTTTTATATAAAATAACGGTTTATTAATGAAACGTTACAAAATAACTGATTGGAGTTTTTTCGATAAAATTAATTAAAAAAAGTAAAATTTGTACTTTTTTCTTGTTTTTTAACTCTTGAATGGAAATTTCGTTTTTTTTTTCGATAATTTTGTGTTTTTTTTTTGGTAATTTTGAGTTTGTGTTGAAATATTCGCAGATTTCTAAATTTGTTCTAAAAAATTCTAATCTAGTTACCGACAATTACAAATTTGCTTATTTTTGTTAGAAATCTTGTTTTTTTGGTAAAAATATTAGCAAATTTTGATACAAAAGTATTAAAATTAGTCAAAAGTACAATTTTTTTTGAAAAATATACGAGGATGGTCGAAATATTTGCAGATTTCTAAATTTGTTGTAAAAAACCGTAATCTAGTTATCGACAATTACAGATTTGCTTATTTTTGATAAAAATTTTGATTTTTTGGTAAAAATAATCTCAAATTTTGATAAAAAAGTATTAAAATCAATCAAAAATGCAATTTTTTTTGAAAAATATACGAGGATGGTCGAAATATTTGCAGATTTCAAAATTTGTTGTCAAAAACTATAATCTAGTTACCGACAATTACAGATTTGCTAATTTTTTATAAAAATTTTAGTTTTTTGGTAAAAATATTATCAAATTTTAATAAAAAAGTATTAAAATTATTTAAAAATGCAGTTTTCTTTCGAAATTTATACAAGGATGATCAAAATATTTGAAGATTTTAAATTAGTATCTGAAAAGAGTTTCTACAATAAATTTTGAAATCTGCAAATATCTCATCGATCCTCGTATATTTTACAAAAAAAATTCAATTTTTGACTAATTTTGATATTACACAATCAAAATTTAATAATATTTTTGATAAATAAAACAAAATTGTTAGAACTCACACTGACGAGAAACCTTTTAAATGTGAAATATGTTCAAAATGTTTCACACAATCCTGTAATTTAAAAAAAACATATTACCACTCAACATTGATAAAAACAACGTAACATAATGTTGTAAATAAACTTATAATTTAACTAAATAAAAGTTAGTTTTTTTATATCCTCCAATTTTTCTCTTTTAGATCTACATTTATTTTATCAATCAACCTCAATTTCCATCTTCCAATATCATATTTATATACTCTTTTATTTACATAATTCGCATCCCAATCAACATGGAAATCTACCGATACGGCCTTACATCATGTGGTTGGTCAGATCGAGTGATCATTGGACAAGAAAGGCGTATTCATAGATATCGAGAGAGCTTTCGATAAAACCACGTTCCCGAAAATAATTCACTCGCTTACTAATCGAAATGTACCTACAACAGTAAGCGGATGGATTCTTAGCATGCTCTATATGCGTGCAATAGAAATAACTGTAAATGACGTCAAGATACGAGGGGTTATCCACAAGTAGGGATTTTATCAGGGAACATTGTTCTAGACAGCTTAATTCACAACACAACAAAATCTATAAACTAGCCTATGTAGACGACACTAATTCTGCCAATAGGAAAGTATAGATATCTATGAACAAAAAATTTTCCACAAGAGAAACATGTTCCATAGAATTCTCCATGAGGTTGCCATTTCTTTTTCATAGATAGAAAACCTAAAAAAAAATAGTTCTAAAATCTTTGGCAAAAAATATTTATAACTAGCACTAGTGGTTTTATCAATATAAACCGGAATGATTGGCTAGATTTAGCATAAAACATTGAAGATTAAGCGTTTTCATTGGACGAAATCACAAAATTGTGATATTTTGACAGGTGAAAAAAATAATCAGACGAAAATTTCTTTGTATGTCTCTCATAAGAATTTTGAAAGTTTTGAGTGTTGATTATTTAAAAAACCGTTAAAAATTATTGAAAAATCGTTGAAAATCGTTAAACATCGCTTATTATTGTAAAAACCATTGAAAATTGATGAAAAATGGTTGAAAATCGTTAAAGCTTGTTGATTATTTTAAAAACCATTGAAAATTAATGAAAAATTGTTGAAAATCGTTAAAGATCGTTGATTATTGTAAAAACCATTGAAAATTGATGAAAAATCGTTGAAAATCGTTAAAGATCGTTGATTATTTTAAAAACCATTGAAAATTAATGAAAAATTGTTGAAAATCGTTAAAGATCGTTGATTATTGTAAAAACCATTGAAAATTGATGAAAAATCGTTGAAAATCGTTAAAGATCGTTGATTATTGTAAAAACCATTGAAAATTGATAAAAAATCGTTAAAGATCGTTGATTATTGTAAAAACCGTTGAAAATTGATGAAAAATCGTTGAAAATCGTTAAACATCGTTGATTAGTATGAAAACCGTTGAAAATTGATGAAAAATCGTTAAAGATAGTTGATTATTGTAAAAACCGTTTAAAATTAATATAAAATCGTTGAAAATCGTTAATTATTGCAAAAACTATTAAAAATTGATGAGAAATCGTTAAAGATCGTTGGTTATTGTAAAAACCGTTGAAAATTATTAAACATCGTTGATTATTGTAAAAACCATTGAAAATTAATCAAAAATCGTTGAAAATCGTTAAAGATCGTTAATTGTTGTAAAAACTATTCAAAATTGATGAAAAATCGTTGAAAATCGTCAAAGATCGTTGATTATTGTAAAAACTAATTAAAATTGATGAAAAATCATTGAAAATCGTTAAAGATCGTTGATTATTGTAAAAACTATTGAAAATTGATGAAAAATCGTTGATTATTGTAAAAACCGTTAAAAATTGATAAAAAATCGTTCAAGATCGTATTATATATTAGGATAGTTACTCTGTCTCTAGTAACCGTGCAGGGAGCTAGAGACCGGGCCATCTGATTCTTGGCTCTGTCAGTTGTCTTCTTCTCTTTTTCTGTAGAGTTAGTTGTTGGATCCCGAATAAGGGTGATTGTCATGTTATTTGTAATACTAAAATATTTGAATAAATATTGCCAGTTCAGAAGTCTTATTAATATATAACATATTGGCGACGAGGATGGGATAAGAAGAGTAAATTCTACCCACGTGTTTTTATATAGTTTGAAAGTAAAGTCTAGTCTGTTGTCTGATAGTCTGTGGCGGTGTGTAACCGGTAAAGTAAAGCAAAATGGCGTTGATCGGTTCAATTAAAGCATTTAGACCTAAGGAAGATGATATTGTTAGTTATCTGGAAAGAATGGGACAGTTATTCTTATGCAATGAAATTGATGAAGATAAAAATTATCCTTATTTCTGACCTTAATTGGTGGAGAAGCTTATGGAGTAATAAAAGACCTATTATCACCAGAAACGCCTAGTTCCAAAAGGTATGCAGAACTGGAGAAAACGTTAAAGGATCATTATAGTCCAAAACGGTTAGTATTTGCTGAGAGATATAAATTTTACAATTGTTCGCAAGATAGTTCGGAAGATCTTATGTCTTTCATGGAAAAATTAAAAAAATTATCCAAATATGCGGAATTTGGGGCATTTTTGACAGAGGCTCTTAGAGACAAGTTTGTCTGTGGCTTGAAATCGGAAGCGATTAGAAGGAAACTCCTATCTGAGGACGACTTAACCTATCAAAAAGCTGTTAAAATCGCATTAAGCATGGAGTTAGCTGAAGGACATTCCAAAGCTATAAATTCAGAGGTAATCAATAAAGTCTCTAGTTTTAAAAATAAAGTTCAAAATTATTCAGAATCAAAGCCAAGCTTTTCACGTAGTAAATTTAGAAATAACCAGCCAGAAAGTGGAAGTCAGTCAAGGTCACAACAAATGGGTAAAAGTCAATGCCAGAGATGTCTTAGATTCCATAATGATTTAACAAAATGTCCGGCTAAATCGTGGAGATGTTTTACATGCAATAGGATGGGTCATACGGCGAAATCACCCCTATGTGGAGGAAGAGTTAATTTCGTGGAAGGGGATGAAGTTATCCAGGAAAGTGAAGAATCGGAAGAGGAGTTTGAAGTGTAGTGGACAGTCCAAGTAGAGGAAAAAGTTAACCAATTAGTGGGTAGTTCAAAATGTGAGCCTATCATGCTAAAGGTGACAATAGAAAATAAGGTAATAAATTTTGAAATTGATACAGGGTCTGATAGTACGATAGTATCGTTTGAAATGTTTAAAAAGCTATTTCCAAATGTAGAGTTATGTAAATCTAATATTAAATTAAAAACTTTGTTTGGTCATGTACAAGATAATGTTTTACAGGCAAATGTAAATGTACAATTTGGTAGTATTACAATAAAGTTAAATTTAAAGGTGGTAAAGTTTGAATCTCAGGTTTGCTTATTAGGACGGTCCTGGTTAAATGTATTATTGCCAAAATGGAAATTCTTTTTTAAATCTGATAAAATAACTAATGTACATAAAGTAAATATTGAAAGAATATTAAAATACTAAAAGTATTGAGATTTTCACAATATTTATTTAATGTATAACGCGTTTCACTATGTTATAGCTTCATCAGATACATAATTAAAATCGTTCTTTTAGATGACTTAATGAAAGAAAGATTATCATGATGTGTTTAATAAAAATCAATGTATAAAAAATTTTGTTGCAAATATTAAAATAAAAGAGGGATCGGTACCAAAGTTTAGTAAGCCGTATAGAATACCGTTTGCATTAAAAGATAAGGTGGAATTGGAAATAAAAGAATTGATTAAGAGTAATATTTTGGAGCCTGTGGAGACGTCTGAGTGGGCAAGTCCCATCGTTATAGTACCTAAAACAAATGGGGAAATACGTATATGTGGAGATTTTAAAAATACCTACCATAAATCCCGTGATCGAAAATAATTATTATCCTTTACCCACAGTAGATGAAATATTCGCTTCTATTTCCGAGGGTTGTATATTTTCGGTTATTGACTTAAAAAATGCATATTTTCAATTAAAAATTAGTGAAAATAGTAAACGTTATTTAACAGTTAACACACCTATAGGTCTGTTTAGATATAAGAGGTTGGCATTCGGAGTCAAAACTGCACCTCATATATTTCAGTCTGTAATAGATCAAATCCTAAAGGGGATAAAGGGAGTACATTGTTATCTAGATGATTGTCTAGTGTCGGCTAAATCTGAACAAGAAATGTATGATAAGTTAAAGATCATATTGAATCGTTTTAAAGAATTTAATGTTAGAGTTAATTTAAATAAAAGTAAATTTTTTGTTAAAAGTGTAACTTTTTTAGGACATGTAATTTCGGGAAAAGGTATTGAACCATGTGAGAAAAAAGTCGAAGCAATATTAAATGCACCAAAACCAGTAAATAAACAACAATTACAGTCATACCTCGGTTTACTACATTATTATTCTAAATTCATCCCAAGAATATCAGGGAAAATGAAACCCTTATATGAATTATTAGAAAAAAATAAAGATTGGGTATGGTCTAAAGAGACGGACGAAGCATTTGAAAATAGTAAACGATTTTTAACTAATTCGAATGTTCTTATGCCGTTTAATCCTAAATTACCCATTATAGTGTCATCAGATGCATCCTATTATGGACTGGGTGCTGTATTAGGTCATAGGTTACCAGATGGGACCGAAAGACCAGTTATGTTTGTATCAGCAACCTTATCTAAAACTGAAGTTAATTATAGTCAGTTAGAAAAGGAAGCGTTAAGCATTGTATTTGCATTGAAAAAGTTTCATAATTATCTATATGGAACTCATTTTACCTTGTATAATGACCATCAGCCATTGCAGTCTATTTTGTCACCTTCAAAATCATTACCTCCCTTGGCCGCAGCAAGAGTACAACGCTGGGCAGTACAGCTATCTATGTACGATTATAATTTACAGTTTAAAGAAGGTAAAAAGTTGGGAAATGCTGATGCACTTTCCCGTCTGCCTCTACCAAGTCAAAAGACTGGGGAAACAGTTAAATACTTTTCAATGGTTGAAGAGTTACCGTTGTCTTATAAAGACATAGCTAGGGAAACGAGCAAAGACAAACTTTTGAGCAAAGTTATGGAGTTTATTAAACAAGGTTGGCCTAAAGTTGTATCTGAGGAATTGTTAGAGGGCTTAGATGTTGATCAAAACTGTATTATGTACAATAATAGAGTTGTTGTACCAAAACAATTGCAACAGGCAGTTTTGAGACTTTTGCATGATCAGCATCCTGGGATTGTGAAAATGAAAATGTTGGCTCGTCAGTATGTATATTGGGACAACATTAATAGGGATATTAAACGGATTGTTAAAGAGTGTGAGTGTTGTCAACTAAATGTTAACCATGTACCTAATGCACCACTGACATCCTGGTCCTGGTGTTGGAAAAAATGGCAAAGGCTTCATATAGACCTAGCTAAAAACAATGATACAAATTTTCTTATTTTAATAGACTCCCACAGTAAATGGATTGATGCATGGATACTCAAATCCACTAATGCAAAAAACGTTATTTCGTGTTTAAGAAAATCATTTGCGGTCTTTGGACTGCCTGATGAAATACATACCGATAATGGTCCACCTTTTAATTCGGAAGAATTTGTTTTGTTTTGTGTAAATAATGCTATTAAGGTGTCAAAATCTCCACCTATACACCCAGCCTCAAACGGTACAGTAGAACGCTGTATACAAACGTTTAAAAGGAATCTTTTTAAACAAATGTGCGATGATAAAAATAATGTTTTATCAGTTCAAGAAAAGTTGGATAATTTTTTATTCTACTACAGAAATATTCCACATAGTACTACTCAGATATCTCCAGCAGAAGTATTATTAAGACAAAAACCTAAAACTAAATTTTCACTGTTAAAACCAAATTTAAATAAAAAAATTGAAGACGAACAAACTAGGCGGTTGACTAAAAATGGTAGCGACCCTTCGAAATTTAAAGATTTTCAGGTAGGGGAAGAGATTTATGTTAAAAATGTGAGAGGGGAAAAAAATAAGTGGTCCAAAGGAATTGTAAAGGTAAGAGTCAGCCCGGTTACATATATTTTATTGGTAAACGATCATGTACGTTTCGTTCATGTAGATCATATGAGAAAAGTAAATAAAGGGGGTGACTCTACCTATGATTTTTGTGTAACGCCACCAATTGACAATGATTTTTGTGTAACGCCATTAAATAATAATGATAAACCATCCGAAATCGATGTGGTTCGCGAGTTGAGTGCTCCTCGCGTTCGTGAGTTTTATAAACCCCTTTATAGTGAAACTGAAGAATCTGCTGCACCAACAATACATAGTGAAAATGAGACAGAAAAAGTCAGTGCTCCTAGTTTTGACGATAGTGATAAGACGGAAATGCCGAAAGCAAATATCCTACGTAGATCCAAACGCGCCAAGAAAAAACCGGCTAGGTTCTTAGATTAAACTATAATTTTGTAAGTTGTATTTAAAAGGGGGAGAAGATATTATATATTAGGATAGGTACTCTGTCTCTAGTAACCGTGCAGGGAGCTAGAGACCGGGCTATCTGATTCTTGGCTCTGTCAGTTGTCTTCTTCTCTTTTTCTGTAGAGTTAGTTGTTGGATCCCGAATAAGGGTGATTGTCATGTTATTTGTAATACTAAAATATTTGAATAAATATTGCCAGTTCAGAAGTCTTATTAATATATAACAGATCGTTGATTATTGTAAAAACCATTAAAAATTGATGAAAAATCGTTAAAAATCGTTAAAGACCGTTGATTATTATAAAAACAGTTGAAAATTGATGAAAAATCGTTGAAAATTGTGAGAAATTGTTAAGATTGTAAAAAATTGGTAATAATTGTAAAAACTAGTTATCTATCGTTGATAATTGTGAAAAATTGTTGAAAATGGTGAAAAATCGTTAATATTCGTAAAAAATTCATAAAAATCTTTCAAAACAGTATTTGGAAATCGAAAAAAGGTATCAAAATAAATTAAAAACATTTTTGAATTTTTTAAAAATCTTTAAATTTGACCGAGTTATGGCGATTTTTCGAAAAAACACTCGAGCTTTTTTCGGATTTTAAATATCTCGAAAACCAAAAAAAAAGATATCAAAATGCAGTTTTTGCCATTCAATCAGAAATTTGATCGATAATCAAAAACACTTAAAATTTCGAAAAAACAACTGAAATATAACGATTTTTCGAAAAACACTTCAACGTTTTTCAAATTTCTCATATCTTCAAAACCAAAAAATATATCAAAATGCAGTCTTTTCCATTCAATCAGAAATTTGATCCATAAAAAAATCTTTAGCACACAATATTTATAACATTTTTTAAATAAAGAAATTTATTTAAACATTGACCAGTTATAATTATTGGTCTATTCTAATTTATCAAACGAAAATTTCTTTGTATGTCTCTCATAAGAATTTTGAATGTTTTGAGTGTCGATATTTGTTTGAAGTACGTTTAATTTTCTTTATCGATCTAAATGACATAATAATCATATTTACCAAATAGTAATTTTGAAATTTTACTGGAAATAACTTATTAGTAGAAAATAAATAAAATGTTAGGTGAGTTCACAAAAGAAAATATTTTTAGAAAACAGTAAATGTAAGAATATTAAATATTCTTATGAGGATTAAATTAAACAAATACTTACGCTTGTTACAATTTGAATGTAGTTCTTCATCAAAATCTTGAAATTCCATTTTAAAATCTGGTAAATGGCAAATAGAGTGCAATAGTTCTTTTTTACACTCAAATTTATCTTCATTACTTAATATTTCACTTTTAGTAATTGAAGAATTATCCATTGTTACGAATTGTTTCGAGTTTTCGTATTCTTCAACTAAAATGTAATGGTTTAATATATAAGCAAGTTCATAAGTTTTTTACATAATTGTTAGCTAAGATATTTGGAAAAATTTTCGAAATGTGAATAATAATACTTCATTCACTTCAATTTGTGTTTTATGAAACACTAAAATTAAATATGGAGAATAGAAGAAAGGAGAACCATCTGAATGTATTAAAAAGTGTACATTGGAAAGAAACAAATAAGTTAGCTCTATAGTTATTTCAGAAATTCTGTAGAATTTTTCGAAAAAACGCCTGTGCTTTTCTCAAATTTCTTACATCTTGAAAACCAAAAAAGAAATCGAAATACAGTTTTTTCCATTGTATCCGAATCTTGATCCTTATTCACAAACACTTTAAATTTCTCAAAATTTCAAAAAGGCGACTGAAATATCGTGATTTTCCGAAAACGAAAAAACACTCCAACGTTTCTCAAATTTCTCATATCTTGAAGATCAAAAAATATATCAAAATGCAATTTTTTCCATTTAATCAGAAATTTGATCCTAATTCAAAAACACTTTAAATTTCGCAAAAAAGCAAAAAAACAACTGAAATATAACGATTTAAAAAAAAAAAAAAACATATTTTTCCAATTTCTCAAATTTTGAAAACCAAAAACCAAATTTAAGGAAAATAAAAAAAGATTTAAAGATAAAATGATATAAAATATAATTAATATATGAGCTTACTTATTTCCATCTGATCGAAACAATGCATTTCGGCTTTTGGTTCGTCCAGAATTTCTAATTTTTCTTGTTTTATTACAAAATTATCTTTTATATTTCCTTTATTACTATTCTAATCTGAAATTAAAAATATAAATATATTTTAAATTGATATTTCGTTTTTTTTTGTGTTTTATTTAATGAACAATTCTGTTTTGTTTTAAATCTGTAACTTTCAACAATTTTTTATACATTTTCCATACACAAAATGTTTCCAATGATAAAATTTCATCTTACCAAATTCATTAAAAATTTCAATTTCTTCCATTTTAATTACAGCTTCTCTTTTTTCTTTCGAAACATCCATTATGGGGAACTTTCTTCAGCTGAAATATATTGGAAAATTATTTTATGAATAATTAACATATAACAAAGTATTCCAAAAACATAAAAATTCCAAAATTTTTACCCTTAGGCCGCAATTATACGGTGTCAGGTGGTAGGTGGCAGGCGACAGGGGATAAGTGTCAGGTGACAAGTTGCAGGTGTTAAGTGATAACTTGAATATACTATTGAGTGTCAACGCTTGGTTGCAAACCGAAAATAAATGCATTTTTGATTTAGTATTTTCCGGGATGTCGTTTAAAACGCGTCGTGCGCTTCTCGTGCTCGAAGACGAAGAAGAAGATATTCCTAAAAAAAGAAGTAGAGAGTATAGTGTTCACCCGGTAAATGAATTGCGATATCAAAACGGCGAATTCCATCACCTATACCGAGACCTCAGAAATCATCCTGAAAGGTTCTTTGAATTCATGCGGATGTCAGTAGGGACATTTGATTTTATTTTAACGCGAATCGAGACCAAGCTGCTACGAAAAAATACTTGCATGGCACCAATATCTCCTGCGGAGAGGTTATATGTATGTATAAGGTAAGTAACTGAATAGATTTAACATTTTTTATTTAAAATAACTTTAATGTGAAATACGTCAACATTTTACAGACAGTATGAATAATTTCTTAATATAGGCAAACATAAATACAAATTCTAAAGTAAAAGTATTTACCAAAAAAAGAAAAAAGAAAAATCTTAAGTTGATATTATAAAATGGGATCTTACTAACCGTTAAAATAATTACAAGGTGAAGGTAAATGAAAGTCTTAAAAAACTCCAAAAACTTCTTTTTAATCGCTACCGGTTTCGCAGGTCAATCCTGCATCATCAGGCAACAAGAAGCTAAAGACAAATAGGACAAGATTATACACATGGATGTTCATGTGTATAATCTTGTCCTATTTGTCTTTAGCTTCTTGTTGCCTGATGATGCAGGATTGACCTGCGAAACCGGTAGCGATTAAAAAGAAGTTTTTGGAGTTTTTAAAGACTTTCATTTACCTTCACCTTGTAATATCTTCCAAAATGGACAATATTCTTCGTATGTTAAAATAATTGTTATTCTGTAAAGGGTAAGAAAATGGCTGACCATTGGGTGTGTAGTCACTGGTGGTCACTGTTGTTTGGTCACTTGTTTTTAGTTGGGAGCTCGACAATGAATTCATTGCCTGAGTAGAAAATGAAACAGAATCCCTGGGTTCACAACTATTTCCTCCTTCATGTTGCATATACGCTTCATGGACGTCTTTCTGCAACTTTGCTCTCAGCTCAAGCTTTTCGACTAAAGTCAACGGTTCAATAAAGGGAAGCAAACTCATTAAAAAGTTATAATCAGCATTGGTAGCATTTTGCATGAATTGTTTATCAACCGCTGAAGTCTCTTGCAGAATCTGGATCTTTTTCTTTTCAAGTTCTAACCTCTCTGTATGCACTTGGTCATAGTGGCGCTGGGTATTTTTACGTTTGGGAGGAACATTTTGTCGATTTGAAAACACTGTAGACGAACGACTAGAAGATGCATAATCTGGAGAGGGCGAGGGGACTGGAACATGAGTTCCAGGCGAGCGAACTTCACGTATACTTTCTTCATCATCTAGGGAAAAATCATCGCTTGACTGCTCTTCAAAATTTTCAGTGCTTCTTCTTAGATTTCTGGTATGTAGTAGAAATAGCATCATGTCAAAAAATTCCCAAGATGATTTCCAACCTGTAGCGGGGTCGCCGGATTTCGTCTTTGGCATTTTTAGTAGTTCTTTGCGCATCTTGGTTCTTAAATTTTTCCATTTGCTTTTAAGTTCTGCAACTGAAAAAAAGTGCAGAGTAATAACACAGGTCTACAAAATAAAACTTTTTAAGAGATGTTTTATATTTGACTAGCTAACCCGGCGGACTTCGTACCGCAAATCATTTATGTCATTCTTCCATTTTTCGTTTTTTCAATTTATTTTGATTTCATCGTTTTCATCATATTTTCTCGTTAGTTATCAGGTTTATACTATTTTTTTTTTTTCGTTATATTTTGTAGTTTATTGATAAAATATATTAGATGCATCACAATACTTAATTTAGTAAGAATTTCTTGTTTAAATATAAGTGATATTAACTGCGCCACCTGCGGTGGCATCACAATACTTAAGTAAGGATTGCTCGTTTAAATATATGTGATATTATCTGCGCCACCTTACGGTGGCGTGATTAAAGTAATAAAATAAGTAGTGGTTGCTCGTTTAATGGAAGCGCCATCTGGTGGTCACTTCCATTAATACGAATATCATATTCATATTAACCATTAAAAATACAGCATCCTACTGATTTTCACGACAATTGGTTGAACAGGGCAGAAGTTGTTACTCTGCATTGCCACCTCAAACCTTCTCCGTGAAAAAATACATATACATACCACTTTTCATGACAATCGGTTGAACGGGGCAGAAGTTGCTACTTTGCAGCGTCACCTGGTGGCGAGAGGCATCAATGAGCATATCATATAAACCTTCTCCGTGGAGAAATACATATATATATATATATATAAAGAAAATAACTCGTGTCGTTATTTTATTTTCCTTAATTTTGAATCTGCCGCGTTACCGGCAGAGGTTACTGCACACCCACTGTGGGAACAGCGCAGCAAAGGTTGACTGAAAGAACTAATAAGAAAATAAGAATTAGAGGTTATTACTTTATCACGTTAAGAAATTTTTACGAAGACAAAGAATCGACAAACCCGTAATAAAAGCTTTAAATGTTGTTTCTTTGTTATTTCAGGTAAAATCTGTTTAATTTAATTTTAAGTTGTATATAATATTGTAAATATTGTAAATAAATAAACTTTGTTATTTCAGAGAAACGCAGTTGAGTTTTTATTAAGTACAAACCCAATTCAAACATAAGGTGAATTGAGATATATTATAAAACAACATTTTTGCGGATACTTTCAAGAAGATGGAAAAGCTGAGGTTTGATTTAAAAATGAGGGAGACCGCTGGAAAAACCACAGTGTTATGCCTAACCTCAATAGGTACACCGGATGGCCGTTCCTTTGCTATACCTGATGAATATCAGCAAATTAATTTACACAAGGAATTAACGACAACACAAGTATATGGTAGAGTGAAAAACACTTTAAAAAAAAGGAATCAATTTAGAAAGGTATGGATAACTTTGACAGAAAATTTAAGAAAAGCTTATTTAGATGAAGAGAATAATTTGCTATTTGAAAATTTTTACTTAGAAGAAATTACAGAAAAAGAACGTGAAGGATCCACAGAAAGCACTTCTGAGGATTCAATAACAAAATTGTTGGAAAAAGTTTTAGAAAGTAGACATCAAGAAAAATCTGAAGTTCAAAATTTAAACAAAGTTGCTAAAGATTTTATGATTGACAAATTTGATGGTAAAATATCCAATGCAAACCAATGGATAAATGATTTCGAAAAAGAATGTGAACGGTGTTTAATTAAAGAAGATAGGAAAAAAATTGAGATCCTAAAGTTTTTCTTAGAAAAGCCTTCTGCAGACTGGTACAGCAGTATGATTTTGAAGTTCAGTGTAGAATCTGACTGGAACAAATGGAAGGAAAATTTTTCCGAAACTTTTGGAAACAAAGGCTGGTCTCCAATAAGGTATGCTTTTACATTTAAATATCAATCTGGTTCATTGCTTGAATATGCTTTAAAAAAAGAAAAATTATTACTACAAATAAGAAAGAGCATGGATACCGAAACATTAATAGATCTAATAGCTATTGGTTTACCAACCAATGTATCTGAAAAAATTAAAAGAGAAACCTTACAAGAAACTAAAGATCTTTTTAATGAGATAAACAAGTTAGAACATATTGTTGAGAAAAACACAAATTATAAAAAAGGAAAAGGTTATTTCGATAATAAGTCAAAACGCGTAGAAGAAAGAAAGCCATGTAGGATTTGTGAGGAAAAAGATAAAGGTAAACGTTATCACCCTGAAGAAAGCTGCTGGTTTAAGGAGCAAGGAAATAAAAATAATAGAGCAAGACTACTAAGAACTATAAATAATTCAGAGATAGAAATTGAGCTTAATGAAGAAGACCCAAAAAACTAGAAGTACCACCATTAATTAAAATCAAGTTACTTTTGAATGGCACCTTTGAAGTTGCTGGTATTTACGACTCAGGTTCAAATGTGTCATTAATTAATGCAAAATTATTAAAACTAAAACAAACAAATATGAAAAACATACATAAGGTAAACTTGAAAACTATTAATGGTGTTAAAAAGACAAATGGTATGATTACTATGAAAATTAAAATTTACAATATTGAGAAGACCATGGATATCTTTGTAATAGATAATGAAAATTTCAATTATGATTTTCTTATTGGTCTGGACTGCATAAAAAAATTCAAATTAATTCAAAATGAAAATCTGGAAATAATACAGTGTAAAACTCCAGATGAAAATAATAATACTTCAGATATAGAAACTAAAAAAGTCAGCATACCTGGTTCTTCAGGTGACACAGAAAAAAGTGACGAAATATTAGGTATTAAACCTTCAAATAATAAAAATGATGATATTTCTGGTGCACTAGAAGATCAAAAAAATAAAAAATATGAAATTAATTTTAATGAGCATATAAATACAAACGAATTTGAGATAATGGTTAATCATTTAGATTTGTATCAACAATTAGAAATCGATAAATTAATCGAAAAATACAAACCAGTTTTTGCCAAAGACAAATATGACGTCGGTACTGTGAAAGAGTATGAAGCTCATATTGACTTAATTATGGATAAGTACTGTTACAAACGACCATATAGATGCACGACTGAAGATAGAAGAGAAATCGAAGAACAAATATCCAAACTACTAGAAAACCATTTAATTGAAGAATCATACAGTCCATTTGGGGCTCCAGTAACATTAGCTTACAAAAAGGATGAGGAAAAAAAATCTAGAATGTGTATTGACTTTAGAGATCTCAATAAAATTGTTCTACCACAGGCGCAACCCTTTCCATTGATCGAAGACTTAATGACAAAAGCAGTAAATTGTAAATACTTTACAACTTTAGATATCAATTCCGCATTTTGGTCTATCCCGCTAAAAATTCAAGACAGACACAAGACTGCCTTTGTAACACAGGAAGGTCATTTTCAATGGACTTGCCTCCCATTCGGATTAAAAACAGCTCCGGCCATTTTCCAAAGAATACTGAGCAACATTATAAGAAAACACAAACTCAATGGTTTTGCAGTAAATTTTATTGACGATATTCTTGTTTTTTCAAAAACTTTTGCAGAACACATTATACATTTATCAAAATTACTGGAAGCAATAATAAAGGAAGGTTTTAGGCTAAAATTTAAAAAATGTACTTTTGCCAATAATTATGCAAAATATCTAGGTCATATTATAGAACATAATTCTGTCAAACCCCTAAAAGATTATTTAACAGCAATAAAAGACTTTCCAGTTCCTGAAACAAGAAAACACATCCGTCAATTCTTAGGGAAAATAAATTTCCACCATAAGTTCATACCGCAAAGTGCAATCATTCTGGATCCACTACATAATTTGTTAAGAAAAGATGTAAAATTCATTTGGTCCGAGGAATGTAAAGAATCATTTAATAAAATAAAAACACTTTTATGTTCAGAACCAGTCCTTAAAATTTTTGATCCTAAATTACCAATTGATATTTACACAGACGCCAGTATAAGAGGAGTAGGAGCGGTGATGAAACAGACAGATGAAGATGGAAATAGTAAACCTGTTGCTTATTTTTCGAAAAAACTAACAGAGGCTCAGAAGAAAAAAAAAGCAATATACTTAGAATGTCTAGCGATTAAAGAGGCTGTCAAATACTGGCAACACATGCTTATGGGAAAAGAGTTTACGGTATTTTCTGACCACAAACCCCTAGAAAATATGAACATTAAAGCGAGACCAGATGAGGAACTTGGAGATTTGACCTATTATTTGTCACAATATAATTTTAAAATTAAATACAATCCAGGAAAATCAAACAAGGAGGCGGATTGTTTAAGCAGAAACCCGGTACTTAATCCTCATGAAAACATGGATGATTTTTTAAAAGTAGTGAATTTAATTAGTCTAGAAGATATAAAAAAAGACCAAAACACAATTATAGATACACTGAAACGTGAAAATAAGTTGATATTAAAGCATCAAGTTTACTTTAAAAAGATTAAAAGAAACGAAAAAATCATTATATCCGAAGAGCTTAGTAAAAAGCTAATAAAAGATGTCCATAATACATACTGCCATATTGGAAGTACCCAGATGATAAATAAGATTATACCATTTTACACAGCAAAGAATATTTTAACAAACATTAAAAAAATTTGTGAAGAATGCGAGATATGTATAAAAAACAAGTCCAGGAGGAAGTCGAGATACGGTTTAATGTCACACTTAGGCCCAGCAACACATCCGTTTGAAATCATGTCTGTCGATACCATTGGAGGCTTTGGAGGATCTAGGTCAACAAAGAAATATTTACATCTTCTCCTTGACCATTTTACAAGGTATGCTTACATTTTAACGTCTAAATCCCAAAATTCTAATGATTTTATTAAGCTTACGAAACTTGTAACTCAAAACAACAATATTGGCACGATTTTAACGGACCAGTATCCTGGCATAAATTCAAATGAGTTTAAACAATTTTTAAAGAATGAAAATATTAATTTGATATTTACTGCTGTCGATACACCCTTTTCCAATGGTCTGAATGAAAGACTGAATCAAACGTTGGTAAACAAAATAAGATGCAAGATTAATGAAAGCGAAAAGAAAATAGCGTGGACTACAATTGCACAGCAATGTGTGGAGAAATATAATGAAACGGAACACACGGTTACAAAATTTTCTCCAAAATATCTCTTGGAAGGTGAAAATGTGAATATTTTACCAAAAGAATTAAAATCAACATCTACAAAAGAAGATCTAGAAAAAGACAGAAAACAGGCTTTGGAAAACACAATAAAATCTCACAATTATAATAAAAAAATATTTGATCGACTTAGAAAAGAACATGAATTTGAAGTGGGAGACCGAGTCTACGTTGAAAATGGAAACCGATTAAATAGAAAAAAAATGGACGAATTGAGAATCGGACCATACAAAATACTCAAGAAGGTTTCAAATTCCATTTATGAAGTGGACATTGGACACAAAAAAAAGACAGGTTCAAATTTTTTTCATATTACGAAATTATCTCCAGTGTTGACTGACGATCACCGAACAATTATTTAAAATTGTTCTCGCCGAAGGGGGGAGATATAAAGAAAATAACTCGTGTCGTTATTTTATTTTCCTTAATTTTGAATCTGCCGCGTTACCGGCAGAGGTTACTGCACACCCACTGTGGGAACAGCGCAGCAAAGGTTGACTGAAAGAACTAATAAGAAAATAAGAATTAGAGGTTATTACTTTATCACGTTAAGAAATTTTTACGAAGACAAAGAATCGACAAACCCGTAATAAAAGCTTTAAATGTTGTTTCTTTGTTATTTCAGGTAAAATCTGTTTAATTTAATTTTAAGTTGTATATAATATTGTAAATATTGTAAATAAATAAACTTTGTTATTTCAGAGAAACGCAGTTGAGTTTTTATTAAGTACAAACCCAATTCAAACATAAGGTGAATTGAGATATATTATATATATATACACCAATTTTCATAATAATCGGTCCAGTAGTTTTGAGTTCATCGATTTCGTACATAAAAACACATCCTTTTTTATATATATAGATAAGTGATTTTTTATAATTTTGATGCGCTGATTTCTTATTTTTCATTCATTTGTGTGCATCACGTAAGATGTTTTTGCAAATCCCAAAATAAAATCAATATATGCATTAAATACAAATACATTTATTAATTTAACAAAAAATCAGAAATGGAAAAGGGATTTTTTGAAGCTGTCTGTCTTTTTCCAGCTTGTTGAAGTTTAAATATGTTTAAATATGTTGAAAAGCTTGAAAAAAAGAAATTTTTTCAGTACTCGTAATCTTTTACTTTGTTTCAGATACTTATCAACCGGACTCTCATTTGCCAGTTTGGCTAACCAAATGCGCATGGGTAAAACAACAATTGGTAAAATCATTTATAGTTGTTGCAAAGTAATTTGGGCCGAACTTGTAGACGATTTTATGCCAGTGCCTACACAAGAAAAGTTGACGGAAGTTGCGAATGATTACTACAAAAGATGGAAGTTTCCAAATTGTATAGGTGCAATCGATTGTCAAATAAAAGCTCCAGGACATAGTGGATCAATGTATTTCAATTATTTGAAGTACTTCAGTTGTTTTGCAAGCTGTGGCTGATGCAAACAAAAAATTTATTACGATTGAAATTGGCGCTAGAGGAAAACAGAGTGATGGCGGAACATTCGCCGCATCAACTCTTTTCCAGCTTCTTGAGTCAGGCCTATTTTATGTTCCCGAACCTAAGGCCCTTCTGGGGACAGAGACCATATTGCCTCATGTGTTAATTGGCGATGAAGCCTATCCTCTTAAACCATATCTCATGCGACCCTACCCTGGTCGTGAATTAAGCCCTATAAAAGAAAATTTCAACAAACGTCTTTCTACAGCCAGAAAATCTATTGAATGTGCATTTGGAATTATGAGAGCCAAATGGAGACTATTGGGAAAAGACATTTAGCAAGCTCCTGAAGAAGCCTATGACATAATTAAATGTATGTGCATCTTACATAATGTAATAAGGGAAAGGGATGGAAATGATGATTTGCACTACAACCAGGTGGTAAACCGAATTTATCACCAAGATCAAATGGAAGTCCAACAAGGTTTACGAACACGCTACACGAATGAAATCAGGGAGATTAGGAACACATTTGCTGACTACATGTTGCATCATTAAAATTTAAAAAAAACAATGAAGTTAATCTACTTAAATAAACACCAAAAAATACTAGAACTTTAGATATTATTGGAACGAAGTTCCCTTTTGCGCGTTACGAACAGTTACGACTGACGCTAGGAGCTAGCCAAAAAAAATTCATACCAAAAGTTGTCACGACACTTTGACACGACACACGCATGTTTCTCTCTCTCACAGACCAAAAAATAAATAACTCTCTCTCCCTCTCTCTCATAGATAGATATATTACAATTAAAAAGACACTATTTTAAATTAAAAGAAAATGTACATTAAAAAGAAAATACTGTAGAAAAACAAAATTACCTATAATAGTATTATATTTTATTTCATACTGTTTTTATAAATTAATAAATTCATAAACATTTTAAAAATAGGTCGTAACTTGACTATTTAGGCACCTACGTCAAATTACCTTAACTGTCAGTTACTGTCAAATATTTTAATTTTAAAATTTTGTATTAAATTGTTAATTCCTGTTTTAAATTATAAAAAGTAATTCTAAAAAGATGTGTTATCTAAAGCTCTGGTATTGTATAAATGGACACTTTTGTTTAAAGAAACGAACTGTTATAGAGATTTTATACAGACAATAATAAATGCTTATGTATGTATAAACACTCTGTTGTGTTTCCAAATTACTAAGTCCTTCACTAATTAATCGAAAGGAACTTCGTTCCATCCGGGTGTCCCTTGACACCTCACACTTTTTTTTTATTATTTACCTTCTCTTCCCATAACCTGGGCAATCTCACGCCATTTCTTATCCAAGTAATCCACATTCTTGTGGTTAGGGTCAGCATCGTTCCAAATTGCAAATCTTGTCTGCACTTCACTGATTAAGATTTCGCGATCTTCTTTAGATATAGCGTATTTTGCCATTATAAATAATTATTAAAACTCAATTATAAATAAGTTTTCGAATATATGATGTATACACTTGAAACAATCAAAATATACTGCGCGAAAGTACCTCGAGCGCTGGGTGGCAAGCTGCGAATCTGTCACATTTTGCAGATACGGGTGACAGTAGGCGACATCACCGCGTTATCTCCCACCACCTCGACCAAGTATAAACGACAACAGTGAAAATAAAGCAACTCAAACATAGGTGACGTCGCCTGTCGCCTGCCACCTACCACCTGACACCTGACACCTGGCCAAAGTTCGCGATTTCGAGGGTCACTTCCCATTCAAGGTATGTAAAACGTCCTGTCTCATTAAAAGATTCTCAGGACAGAATTGGAAAGAAAACTATGAGAGCATGGAATAATGTTTGTAGAATAACTTAAAAAAATAAAAGTAAGTAGTGTAGCAATGCCGGTACGGCATCACTACTTCCAAATTTCGCCGCTAGATGTCGCCACAGGAGGCGGCGCTGTATTCTTCTGTTTATTCGAGTGGCCTTTGACATTTGGCGCAAGCAGCCAATTCTTCTTTTTTCAAATGGCCTTTGACATTTAGCGCAAGCAGCTAACTCTTCTTTTTCGAATGCCAAAAGGGCATTAACGTTGTATCTCGCAAACGACCAAACGGATTTCGACGTATGACGTATCATTGTAAAGGAGTTGCTGTATAGGGTAAGATAAAGCGTCAAAAAGACCAGATTGATGAGGCCAAAAGGGCATTATAGCTATATCTCGTAAACGGCCCAACGGATTTCGACGTATGACGGATCATTGTAAAGGGGTTGCTGTATAGGGTAAGATAAAGCGTCAAAAAGACCAGATTGATGAGGCCAAAAGGGCATTATAGCTATATCTCGTAAACGGCCCAACGGATTTCGACGTATGACGTATCATTGTAAAGGGGTTGCTGTATAGGGTAAGATAAAGCGACAAAAAGACCATATTTATGCTGCCAAAAGGGCATTAACGTTGTATCTCGTAAACAGCTCAACGGATTTCGACGTATGACGTATTAGTGTAAAGGGGTTGGTGTATAAAATGTGACAAACAATAGTAGAAAAAATAATAAACAAGTCTTATCGCAATAAAGATAACAGACTTAGAAATATTTTTTGAATTAAATATTAAAAGCGGGTGACCTTGGTGCAATAGGTGGATCGCGATGTGTGTGTGTGACGTAATCGACTGATGTGTTAGAGTGATAACAGACTTTGCTTTCGCTATTAATAATAAAACATATCATGGAAAATATTTAGTTTTAGAATGGCTTCGAGAGAATACAGTCAAAAACTTGAAGAGTTTTGTAAAAATATAAGAAAATTAAACCAACAGATTTCTGTCTACGAAGACCAAAAAGAAGTGTTAAAAAAAAATTGAACATTTAAGTTTGTGGGACAAAGTTTTTGAAAAATATTTACCAACATCATCAACGCCCACAAGACGAATAAAACCATGGCCTTGCTAAAAGCAAATTTTGTTCTTTTAACAGCAATATTAAATAACATGCTTTACGTTAACGTTCAGCAAAACGTTGCACATATTGGTGTGTGTTTAGACACAAACGGAACAAAACAAGAATGCAATACATGGCAAATGATGAGTCTGTCAACAGTCAATGATGGAAAAATGCCGGTGTTTGCATTGAATTTAACGGAATCGCCTCTTAACTACAAGCTAAAATTAATCTTTAAAGATAACTCAGAAGGAGTGGGGGAATGGCGATCTAACCAACAAAGTCCAATACAGGAATTATATTTAGACCTAGAAGACCCAGTAGGAGCAAAAATGTGCCAAATCGTACAAATAGAATGGGCAACGTTAGTAGGAGTTTACTTATTAATTCTCAAAATTATATCAAAAGAGGCAAAAAGAAGAATGAAGCGATGAAATGTATTTTTAAATAATAATAATAATAACAATAAATATTTGTAAACTTGTAAAAGGTGTTTTAATAAAAAAACCTTAATTTTTGTTTTATAGCTTTATTTAGGTAATACAGTATAATACAACCAATTATACAAAGAAAGAATATTATTATATGCACACATAAATTTACCGTTGGCGTGGTGAGGACATCCTGAATAAACAGCTTCAAAATTTTTCGTTGCACAGGGTGTCCCATCATAATTTACAACATCATAAATTAATACATGGAGTCCAAGTTCTTCGCATTTTGCTTTTAAAAAGTCAATTTTTTGATTTCCTCTAACATAAATCAAATCAACGTTGCCAAGTAGGTGTTTCTCCAAAATTGCATTGACATCGGAATAATCTACATCTCCAGAATCGTATCGTATTCCATGCAAAATTTTTTCCAAATATCGCGTGGTTTTCTTGTCTTTAGCAGTCAACTCGTGGAATGGTTTAGGAGGTTTAAATAAAAAATTCGATTTTATACCACCAATCTGAATAGCGACTTCTTTTGGATAAAAAACTTCATCGATTATAAATCCTTGGATGTCGACTACTGCAATTCTCATGATGACGACGACGATGAAACTTCTTCGAAAGCTGAGCAAATACTAAATAGGTAGGAGTTTATATTATATTTTTAACTACTTCCGTTAAGGGATAATGCTCCAATAAACAATAATGAATTATGATACAATATGCTTTAGTATTTTTGGGAAATCCCTCATCAGCATCAATTTCTAGTCGTACATCAACAGTCGATGATTTCATCGATTCTTCTTGCTTAGAACAATCGATAACAAACAAAGCACGATTTCGAAATGCTAGAAAATCCATTAATGGTCGTTTCATTGATACTCTGTTGTAACTGGAATTGAATTCGCTGTAGTTGTAATGAGCTAGCGCAAAGTCGCCTTTTTCAAAATCAAGTTGCATCCTTTCATTGGGAAAATATTCACCATTCAATGTGAGTCTGAGACCTTGTAGATTTACGTGATCAAATAAAGAAGGATCTGCAATTTTCAGATTTCTCCTATTAGTTTGGAAAAATACAATAACATATCGAGGTTTCTCTATTGCAGACGTCGTTTTAACAGCCCAAATTTCTTGTTATGCTCCTGCGGTCAAAGAAGGTAGCTCATGTAGTTCCCATTTTCTAAACGGAATTACGATTGGACGATCGCTTTGAATTGATCGCATCAATTGTTCTTTAACAAAATCATTTGGATAAATATGTTTAACTTTTAGTCCATCGAATGAATCATAATCTGTACGGTTGTAACAGTAGGTACGCCACCGGCATCTCGTTTCTCTGTTACAATAACGCTATCGAGATCATTACAAGCTCGAACGAATCGAATCGTTTGTCGTCCACAAGTTACCATTGGGTAATCATTAAAAATGTTGAAGATGTGTTTAAGTGGCATCAGTAAACTAAATGATTTATCATCAGGATTGAGAATGGGACTTACGGGATAATTCCAACCAGCAATGGCGAGGTGACGAGAATCTTCTTCATTGTAACATGTTAAAGCTCTTACAGTGCTAACAATTCCAGGATCTCGAACTGTTTCTATCTCTCTTGCACTTTCGCTATACGTACACGAGTCGAATAGAAATGCTCCAAAGTTTGGTGTCAAACTAACATCGCCATCACCAGTTACATCCAATTTTCCTTTAATAGCCAACAACGTATCATGCATTGCAAAGAAAGAGTCCACCTGATTTACACTAAATTCTACAATGTCGCTGCAGCTAAACGATTTGATGAACGGTGTGTAAGATCGGTATTCAGATTTTCTAATCGATTCATCCTGAGTCGGTTCTCGATAGAGATCAAACATTGGATCTTGAATTGTTCGTATACGATTCATTATTATTAGTGTTGTAGCGTGTTTAAAAAACTCTAAGAAAAAAATTTTATTTTTTTTATAATTTCTTCTTACTTAAGCCGGCTCTGATCATTTTACATTCCAGATGATTCTCGGCTGTAACGAACTCCAACGGTCAAACTATTGATTTTTTTAGACTGACCAATCAAATCTCGTGAATAAGGTCAGGCTGCGTAAGTGGGATATGTTTAAAGCGAAGTTTGTTTTTTTTACTGCGATTTCAATTCATTCTAGTTTTGGCTTTTGTGCGACCAACATCATACGTACAGCCGCTATTTTCAATTTACCGGCAAATTTTCTTAAAATAGTTAAAAAATACTTGCGATTAAGTGTTTCTATTTTCGTTTACCGTTTATTGTACCATGGAACCACTTAGAGTATTTCAGACAGTGTTTTTTTATGTTTTCCTGGGTATTCGATGTAACAACAGCATGACCGCCATTGTTATACGTTTACCGCTTCCTTTTTCGAACCCACGCTTCGAAGGATGAGTTTATGGATTTCTCTAATTACCTATTAATCTAAACAAGAATGGGTTTAGATTATATCGTACCGTTAACACCAATTACCGAGAGAAAGAAACCATCTACTATAAATATCTCTCTGAAACATTTAGGAGACAATGTAAGTTTTTAACAATTTTTTTTATATCTGTATCGAGCAAGAAGTACCATTTATTTCTATGGATCATTTTATCGTAATTGTACTTATCTATAACAGCCATAAGTATAGTGCTAGTGCCGTAATGAGAATATTCGGGATGTGATTTTTTTTGTGTATTGCTTATTTGTAATTCTTTATTTCTTACCTATATTTTTTTGTGTCTACTATCTGTAAACTGTTTTACATATTTTTTTATCTTTTAATTATTATCTCGGCTTATTTAATTAAGATCTCTCTATATTTTTCTATATGGGTAGGTTTTATCTCGAGATAATTGAAAAACCAAGTGATATTTTTGATTTTTTTTTATCTAAATTTTTCTCTCTCACTTTTAGTTTTAAACATACCAAAAATAACATTATATTTATACTTAGCTGTTGTTTTATGGTAGTAAAAGTTATGTTATTAAATTTAAGCACAAATGTGTTTAAAAATATTATTTATTGTTTATGATACCAATATATGATTTACTGTTTATAACACAGATATTTTCCTTATTTTATTTTGTTTATTGTATCTCTTATTTATTATCAAACCAGATAATAAAGTCTGTTTATTATTTACATAGATTTTCTTTTCCTAGCTAGAGCCTGCTACTCTGATCAATACCTTCAGTTTCTCTAATCTATACTTTACCAAAGTAACAGATTTTGTTTCTTAAATATACCTTATTTTATTGAAGTAATAGATTTCATTTCTTAAGCATATATTATTTTATTAAAGCCATAGATTGTGCTTTTTTGAATCTATCTTTATCTTACCGATTAGATTGATAACCATAAGGATGAGTAAAAGAAAAGTGTAAGTATCATTTTTTTTTAGTATCTTAAATAAGAGTGTGTAATTTAAATTTTTAGCAAGAACATCTGCCGGGTTACCTAATTTTACCTTATCTTCTCTTATATCTCTTATATCTTTCTTATTTGAACTTTATTTACAACATCTGATAAATCAGTTTATCCAACATATATATTCAATATTTTTTTTATCTGGGTTTCTTATATTTTCCCATCCTTATGATAAAAAAATAAGTGGCGCCCATTTACCTTTCCCTTTTCCATCATTTCTCTCATTTTCTCTTTAGTCCCTTTTACATTCTTTTATCTTTTATTTTTTTCTAGTAAATATATCCCCGTATATCTTTCCGATACGATATCATCTAGCTCGTTCGAATCCACGCTCGCTCTCCTCCTACCCCCTGAGTGCCGTTCGAATTTGTTAACCTCTATAAAACGAGCCTTTAACATCTTGAGAAAAAAGAGGTTACATTTAAATGGCGCCCAACGTGTAGGGCCTGACATTACACTAAAATGACGCCCACGACGTGGGGCTTGATGATAAAATTTTTATTTTTCCGACAATAAAATTACACACTTTTAATATCGAAAATTTTCGTTACTTTTACTTATCCAAAATGGTTAATTTTGAAGTAAATTTCTTAACTGTGGAAGAAATTATTTATGTACCTAAGATCAGAGAAACAACCACTAGCAGGAAAACAAAGAGAAAAGAAAATTTCTCAAACGTTTGTTAGCTAAAGAAACAAATGGTACAGTAACTTCAGTAAATAATTTTTTTCGTCTATCTTTTTCGTATCGTTAACAAACTTAAATTAAAAGACTCGCTTTAATATGGAACTAACTATGTCGGCATATCTTTTCTTTAGACCATTTTCTTCTTCATTCCTTTATCTATGGTTTCGTATTTTTCCTAAAAGAAAATAATTTTTTATTTTTCTACTCTATATCGTATTTTATCTAAAGGAAAATATTCTTCATTTTCCTATTCTCTATCGTATTTTATCTAAATGAAAATAATTTTTTATTTTTTTCTACTTTCTACCGTATCTTATCGAAAGAAAAATATTTCTTATTTTTCTACTTACTACCGTAGTTTATCCAAAGGAGAATATATTTCATTTCTCTAGATTTTTCTGCATCTTATCTTAGGGGAAATAACGTTTCGTTAAATTTTTGCTTACCTTTTATCGATCTTTATCCATCTACTTAACCAATGTTTCTCTGTACGGTTATAAAAGTGGAATCCACATGACAAATATCTCTGTATTGTCCCAGCGTGGAAAATTTGTTTTTACTTGAACTGTCGTACCGTTGTATTTTTTCTATAAGAGAAAATACATATCACTTACCTATCGTTTATCTACCGCTCAAGTGAATTATCACTTGATATTATCTTACCGTAAGTGAAAACATATTTCACTTAAATATCGTTTACCAGCTCAAGTGAATCATCAGTTGATATAAGTGAAAACATATTTCACTTAATTATCGTTTATCTACCGTTCAAGTGAATTAGCACTTGAAATTATCTTATCGTAAGTGAAAACATATTTCACTTAACTACCGTTTACCAGCTCAAGTGTATTAGCACTTGAAATTATCGTTTTGTAAGTGAGAACACATTTCGCTTAACTACCGTACCGTTCAGTAAAAACTATCATTGTTTATATGTCTCGTTATCTGCCCTAGTTTCTTCATTAAGCTTGAAATTGACACACCAAAGCCTTATGTCTCTGATTCCGATGATTCTTCTGAAGATGAACTCTCCGAATAGGAACTAATGTTTCTTTGTTTTCTCAGAATTATCCGTCTAAGCATTTCTTTTCCATCTTCTTTTTCTCGACCTCTCCGTTTCTCAACATCTCGCCCTGACTCAACACTAAATATTTTTCTCTATGTCTTACTTTTATATTTGTCGATTAAGTGTATTCAGACTTATACTTATCGTTTATCTATCGTTTAAGTGTATTACCACTTGAATATGTCATCTCGAAAGGGAAAATACTTTTCTCTTGCCTACCGTTTACCTACCTAATAAGTACCTTAACATTTATCTCTATCGTCTCGAAAGTAAAAATTTACTTTCCCTCATTTACCGTTTATTTATCTAATAAGTGTATTAACACTTGTTGATATCGTACCGAAGGAGGAAATATGTTTCTCTTAACTACCGCTTACCTACCGTATGAGTGCTTTAACACTTGTATTTTTTTCTTGAAGGAAAAAATAGTTTTTCCTTTATCTACCGTTAACCTACCGTATAGGTGCGTCAGCACTTGTGAATTTATTATCGTATCGTTCAGTTATATCTATTACTGTTTTATGTTTTGAAAACATTTTTTTAGTTACCTTATTTCTCGTTCATCATCCATAAACTACTTTTTATCTTTGATATGGATATAAGACGGTTATCGTACCTTAGTGGAAGACACATGAATAAAATTTTTTTTTGGAAAAATTTTTGTTGAA
This sequence comes from Altica lythri, assembly GCA_964028335.1. Lineage (NCBI taxonomy): Eukaryota > Metazoa > Arthropoda > Insecta > Coleoptera > Chrysomelidae > Altica > Altica lythri. The sequence continues at coordinate 67,789 of CAXIIO010000021.1, read as the reverse complement.
AATTTTTTTTTGAAATTTGTTTAATTTTTTTCGTTCTTTCATACAATTTTATACCTTTACATATCGTTGGTTTAAAGAACTTTGGTCCGCCACATGACTACTATTGGAATCACTTTACTTTTTTTGACTAACAAAATTCAATCTTAACTACTTCTTCTGGAATTTTATTTTGACCTTGCAATTTGTCACGAGAGATAAGCCTAGGAAAGCCGTAGGGAATTCTTTCCGGTAGTGGGTCTGTTGAGATTGTAAGGAAGACAGATAAAATTTCTTTCTCCCCTCTTTCTTTTCCTCTATTACTTTCTCTATTTTTTTTCTAGCTAGGATTGAAGACTGTTAGGATAATTTGGTTTTAAGATTTGTTAGATTCCTGTTAATGTCTTAGTGTGATCTATTACCTTAAGATTTTTTATTTATGTTCTCAATGAGAACTATATTTTAAGTAATTACTGTTTTCTTCTCTTCCTTACTGTATATTCGTTGATATCTTACATCAACCAAGCAGGACGGAACTTTTCCAAACATCTTTTCTGATGTTAACGTATCACGTACTTACCTTGACTGTCGGATCTAATGGAGCCGGTAGGCTTATTAGATTCCTAATTATAACTATCGTCCGTGTTTCTTTCTTCCTTTTCAAAATTAATATTAACAGTTTGGTTTAAATTCAGCTTTTTTCTTTATAGGAGTTCCTAAAAAGGGAAATACGCGTTGTGCCTCCTATGGGAAATTTTACTTATGGGAACATAGAATTCTTTACTTTCTTCCATGTGTGTGTGAATGTAGCGTGTGTCCTGACATCTTATGTCAAGGGCAATATAAATACATTTTTCGATTTGCTTTAAAGATACCACTTAGTGCTGCCCGTCTAGGCCGAGCTGCACACTTTTTTGTTTCCGTGCAGAAACTTCGGAGTAGACCTGTTCCCGATCACTTTGTGATCTTCCGGTTGGCCGGTACCGTTTATAAAAATCTGGTCACGTAATATCAATGATCTGTTGATCCGATATTTTGTACCTACTTTGTGGTTGTTCAAACCCTCGTGTAGCATTACTTGTATATTAACGCGCTAATGAATAGTGCGAATATTTTATCGCTTCCAGTAACCAACAGTAATACCCCAGTTTTACCTAGATAGATATCGCTCCCGTAAGATCGCTTTTCTGCATCCTGATGTTCTCTACCTTTATCGGCTTCGTTTTTTTAAAAACACACTACTGTTGTTCCAACCATAGCTTATTTTTTAAAAAACTGGTTTCCACCCAGTTTTTTTCTCTTCGGAAGGGGCTGTGTAGCGTGTTTAAAAAACTCTAAGAAAAAAATTTTATTTTTTTTATAATTTCTTCTTACTTAAGCCGGCTCTGATCATTTTACATTCCAGATGATTCTCGGCTGTAACGAACTCCAACGGTCAAACTATTGATTTTTTTAGACTGACCAATCAAATCTCGTGAATAAGGTCAGGCTGCGTAAGTGGGATATGTTTGAAGCGAAGTTTGTTTTTTTTACCGCGATTTCAATTCATTCTAGTTTTGGCTTTTGTGCGACCAACATCATACGTACAGCCGCTAGTTTCAATTTACCGGCAAATTTTCTTAAAATAGTTAAAAATTACTTGCGATTAAGTGTTTCTATTTTCGTTTACCGTTTATTGTACCGAGGAACAACTTAGAGTATTCCAGACAGTGTTTTTTTATGTTTTCCTGGGTATTCGATGTAACAACAGCATGACCGCCATTGTTATACGTTTACCGCTGCCTTTTTCGAACCCACGCTTCGAAGGATGAGTTTATGGTTTTCTCTAATTACCTATTAATCTAAACAAGAATGGGTTTAGATTATATCGTACCGTTAACACCAATTACCGAGAGAAAGAAACCATCTACTGTAAATATCTCTCTGAAACATTTAGGAGACAATGTAAGTTTTTAACAATTTTTTTTATATCTGTATCGAGCAAGAAGTACCATTTATTTCTATGGATCATTTTATCGTAATTGTACTTATCTATAGTATCCATAAGTATAGTGCTAGTGCCGTAATGAGAATATCCGGGATGTGATTTTTTTTGTGTATTGCTTATTTGTAATTCTTTATTTCTTACCTATATTTTTTTTGTGTCTACTATCTGTAAACTGTTTTACATATTTTTTTATCTTTTAATTATTATCTCGCCTTATTTAATTAAGATCTCTCTATATTTTTCTATATGGGTACGTTTTATCTCGAGATAATTGAAAAACCAAAAGTGATATTTTTGATTTTTTTTTATCTAAATTTTTCTCTCTTACTTTTAGTTTTAAACATACCAAAAATAACAATAGATTTATACTTAGCTGTTGTTTTATAGTAGTAAAAGTTATGTTATTAAATTTAAGCACAAATGTGTTTAAAAATATTATTTATTGTTTATGATACCGATATATGATTTACTGTTTATAACACAGATATTTTCTTTATTTTATTTTGTTTATTGTATTTCTTATTTATTATCAAACCAGATAATAAAGTCTGTTTATTATTTACATAGATTTTCTTTTCCTAGCTAGAGCCTGCTACTCTGATCAATACCTTCAGTTTCTCTAATCTATACTTTACCAAAGTAACAGATTTTGTTTCTTAAATATACCTTATTTTATTGAAGTAATAGATTTCATTTCTTAAGCATATATTATTTTATTAAAGCCATAGATTGTGCTTTTTTGAATCTATCTTTATCTTACCGATTAGATTGATAACCACAAGGATGAGTAAAAGAAAATTGTAAGTATCATTTTTTTTTAGTATCTTAAATAAGAGTGTGTAATTTAAATTTTTAGCAAGAACATCTGCCGGGTTACCTAATTTTACCTTATCTTCTCTTATATCTCTTATATCTTTCTTATTTTAACTTTATCTACAACATCTGATAAATCAGTTTATCCAACATATATATTCAATATTTTTTTTATCTGGGTTTCTTATATTTTCCCATCCTTATGATAAAAAAATAAGTGGCGCCCATTTACCTTACCCTTTTCCATCATTTCTCTCATTTTCTCTTTAGTCCCTTTTACATTCTTTTATCTTTTATTTTTTTCTAGTAAATATATCCCCGTATATCTTTCCGAGACGATATCATCTAGCTCGTTCGAATCCACGCTCGCTCTCCTCCTACCCCCTGAGTGCCGTTCGAATTTGTTAACCTCTATAAAACGAGCCTTTAACATCTTGAGAAAAAAGAGGTTACAGTGTTAATAACTTTGAAACCAAGAGCTTTCAAAAATAAAACGTTGTCTCTAGTAAGTTGTCGTCGTAGTCGTCCTACTGAACACTTTAACGACTTGTTCAATACTGCAGGCTTCTGAAAATATGAAGGTGCTATATAGTTGTTGAAGATTAATCCCATTCTTTCAACTCCAAACCCAATATGCTTCTTTCACCTTGAAAATTTACAGGTCTTGAATTTTGATCCAATGCCAGTATAGTAATATTTGTAATCTCAGGTATATTAATCACCGGCAAATACGTGATATTTTTCGGAATTTCGTCGATAGCGTAACCAGGGTCTACAGATATACCAAACTCGTGGATAGTGTGAGTAGGTCTGTTGTTGTAGAAGGCTCCGGTGGTAATGTTTGTTTCGAAACGAATCGTTCGTACTTTAACAATTTCCACAGGTAGATCGGAACTATGTCTTACGTTCGGTTCCAAAATCCTCTTTGAGAAACCCAACATTTTGCCTATACTGTCTTCACACTCGAAATTTATTGCATGTTGACTACTGAATATTTCACACTTGAGTGTATTATTGTTGGGCTTCAATGAAAAAACGTCTTCAATCTTTGCATTTGGTGGTGTATTTATTAAATTTCGGATCGTCTCTTCAATATCGGAAATTTCATAGCAACCAGTATTTAAGGTTATTTTCTGCAATTTAGTTTTATTGTTATTTTCGTAATAGTAAAAAGCATTACTGCCAATCTCTACATTTGGTATACTGTTGTACGAAAAGAAAAACAGAAATGCCAACTTGTATTGTTTCTTTGGATCTAAACTTAACGGAACCGGGGGAGTCCAATCGAATTGATAATCACGACTCTCTAGCGTCAACAACATAACTGTTGGAGGTTAAACAAAGAAATAAAATTGTATATCTTTAACATTTATTTAAATAATTTTTTACAATCTCATTACATTTTTCTAAACCTAGTTTACATATATGACAATTTCCTTGTGATTGCGCAGGTCCATCAACATGGGTTGTCCATTCAGGACGATTATGATGAACAAAGCAGGGCAGGCAGGTTCGCAATTCAAAATCCAATCTATATTCCAGCGGCAACTTGCACCAAACTTGTAATAATTCACAAGGTTTTGCGTACCTTTTCAAATAACATATAGGAAAACAAGCTAATTCCTGTTCAGTAAAGTCAATCAGGTTCTTTTCACGATTCAGCCTCCATCGTATAGAAATTCTAAACAAAGATGGCCGCAATTGATTTGATTAAAAGTCTGGTAAGGATCGTGGTTGTAAACAATTTTCGTTGCAGGTCCCAGATACTGTACAAGTTCTTTCGGCGGTTTCAACTTGCCAAATGAATCGAAATATTCGACGTTATTGTTAATCTTTCGATACGCCACCAAATGAGATCCATGATTTTTGCTTTCATCCAAATTTAGGATTGCGCATTCGCGTTGAACAGGACCGGTTTTAGGCAATGTGTCTCGCAAAAATACACCTCTAAAATTTGGGATTCTTAGACGTTTAGCATATCGTTTTAGTTCGTAATCATACAATCCTCGATTGGGTAGCTTGCCTAGTTTTTTTTTAAGAAAAAGACCAAAGCCCCCTCTGGCATTTTTTCGTAAATATAGTCCTTTACCGAGAGATTCCATAGCTTTGTTATGTCGATGTTCTTCTTCCAATTTTTTTTGTGCATTTTTCGCATCAATCACAGTTTTAGCGATTCCAGCAGCTCCACCAGACAACGCCCCGAGTGCACTTAGTCCAGCAAATAACGGAATTAACGGTAAAAAGCCTCCGGATTTTGGTTCGATGGGAATAATCCTAGGTAATTTAACCTGTTTTTTTCCACCAGCATTTTGAACAGCAACCCTGGCTGCTTTTAGAGCAATACTGACTGCTCGTTTTAATGTAGCCGAAGGACCAGTTTTTTTTATATCTCTTTGTATTTTACTTATAATATTGCGTTTAAACGATTTCGGTTTCCTAACACCCATGCCAAGTTTACGTTTAGCTTTCATTGCGGTGGTAGTAAACCAAGCTGCAGTCTTTTCGCCAATTGATGCGTCCTTGGACTTTACTCTTTCCCACGCTTTATTCTCTAGAATCTCGTCCGCTTTATGTCTTTCCGCTAAATCTTTATGCTTAGAATATGCAATATGGTGTTCTCTGGCTGCGTCGTCCAGCAGGTTAACCCCCGTATCTCCACGTGCAAGTCTTTTATGTAATTTAGTTCCAGGACCCAAAAAGTTGTAACCAGGATAATGTAGTTTAAACGGCAGATTATTTATTAAACTGTTAAGCACACCTTCACCTTCAAACACCAACATGAGAAATGAAATAATTTAAGAATTACTACTCTATTTATACAGTGAAACATTAAAAAACATGTTAAACAATGAAGATCATTCAACAAGACCAGACGCTACCGATTGTAAATTTAGATGAAGGAAACGGTCAAATCGCTGACAGTAAACATGGATCATTGCTACCAAATTCGTTTCGAGCGCTAATCTGTGGACCCAGTGGGTGTGGCAAAACGAACGTTATGTTATCGTTACTCTTTCATCCACATGGCGCGAAATTTAAAAATGTTTACGTTTATTCAAAGTCATTGTATCAACCCAAGTATAAATTGTTGGAAGAAGTGCTATAAAAAGTTAAAGGAGTGGGATATTTTCCATTTAAAGAAAACGATGAAATAATTAGCCCAAATGAAGCAAAGCCGAATTCAATTTTTATTTTTGATGACGTCATATGTGAGAACCAGCAAAAGATTGGAGAATACTACAGCATGGGTCGACATCGGGATATAGATAGCGCATTTCTTTCGCAGACCTACTCGAAATGCTGTAAACAAATTTGTAGAGATAACAGTAACCTAATTGTACTTTTTAAACAAGATGCTATTAATTTGAAACATGTCTTTGATGAACACGTGTCACCGGATATGAGTTTTGAAGAATTCAAACAGTTGTGTTCGAAATGTTGGCACGAAAAGTATGGGACAATGGTTATTGCGAAAGACTTTGATTTAAACAACGGTCGATATCGAATCGGTTTCGATAAATACATAAAATTGTAACATTGCGTTCAGTATTCGACAACATGTCAGACAATCCAGTTGACGTAGCCGTTCGTAAGAGAAAAATTGCCGAACTTGCTCGATCGATTCGAAAAAAATATAAAGCGTTACAATTGGGTAGAGTTGAAACGGATGAGACACTAAATAAATTGTTTAAACCTGTCACGGAACCTCTACACAAAATTGTAAAATCTTCTCTAAACCAAACAGTGATCTCTCATCCTCAACCAGTCAGAGCCAGAGCCTAAAAAAGAACCATCTAAACAAAAAGAAGAACCACCTTAACAAGAAGAAGAGCCGCCCAAACAAAAAGAGGAATCACCTAAACAAAAAGAGCAATCGAGCATACCTGCATTTGTAAAACTGGAAGATGTTGCCGAAACTACTAGTGATGATGATGATGAAGTATTCTATGAAGACGATGAACAGGCTGTTAAAGATCTTAACAATTCAGCAAATGTTATTAAGGAATACTTGGATCAGTATCCCCCAATGGTTCATCCATATATTATAGATCATTGGGAGAAAAAAGGTAATATAGATACGGTTTATGGTCCTACTTACGATGCTGAGACATCTAAATGGTTTTTGGGTAGCAAACAAATCGACTTTGATAAAAAGCATGGATTTATTATTACAGAAGGCAAACAGATAAAAGGTACACCGGGTTTATATGAATTAATTTTTAATGATGAACCTAAAAATTACAATGATGACGATTTTAATCGTTATGGAACAATACTAGAATTAACAAATCCTCATAAAAACATTAAAGGACACCTTAAAGGAACCCAACGATTCAAATACACACATATCATAAAACCTCTGGCTATCTCTCACTTGCGAAAACCTTCGGGCTCTGGGATGCAAATGGTTTACAACGATAATAAAATTGACCTTAAATATTGGGACGATCCAAACGAACTCGTTGACAGGCTTCGGCTTTTAATAGCGTCAAAAGAAGCAGGAAATACTTCGAATGATAATGAAATTGTTGCAATTATCGAAGAATTAAAAGAAGCACGCATTATTGCTTAAACATCATTACCACAATGAGTGTCGACAAATTCGGACGTACTAAACATGATGTAGGCAATAAAAAACTATTGCTAATGTCTAAACCAAGCTTAGTCCATACTGCAAACGGTGATATTGATTTTGAAAATTTAAAACTTTGTAATGGTAAAGATCCTGACTCAGACAGCGATGCCGTCAATAAAAAATATATGGATAATAATGTGCAAAAGTTGACTGAAAACATGAATGCTATGAAACTTACATTTAATAATGACTTGATGGCCATAAACACTTTTATATCAAGAGATCCTCCGTTAGCCAGCAAACATATGGCTAACAAAAAATATGTTGATGAATCAATTGTCACCGCAAAACAGTACCTACGAGGAGATATTAAAAATTCGCTTAAAAGTTTAGAATCACAAATAGCAACGATTAATGCAAACTCTGCACAGTTAGCTGTTAATCAAACCAATACGGTAGAAAACTTAAAAGATAAAATCGAGAAAGTGATAATAAAATTATATAATCAGGATATTCCAGATATACGACAAGATTTGTTCGATGAGATTCTTAAAAGAACTGACTCTGTAACGAAAAATGTTAATGTACTCTCTGGAAAAAATTTGGCTATTGAAAAAAACATTGCTGATTTGCTTAATACAATAACTATAAATCAAAATAATCTGCGAAATGTTTTAAATATTATTAAAGCATTGGAGAATCGGTTAGTACAAAATCCCTAAACATTAGATGTAGTCACAGTCATGTTTTCAAAGAAAAGGTTCAAGTTGTCAATGAGCTGCATAAACCGGCTCGAAAAAATTATGCTCGACGACGAACAATTATCAAAGGTTTGGACGATTTATGGCAAATTGATTTGGCTGAAATGAGTTCTTACGCAACTCAAAATCGATCGTTTAAAATGATTCTAGTGGTAATAGACTGCTTCTCGAAATTTCTCTGGACTCGACCGTTGAAATCGAAAACTGGCGAAGAAATCACGAAAACTTTTGCCGATATTATAGGAAAACGCAAACCGAAAAATCTTCAATCTGATCAGGGCAAAGAGTTTTACAACACAAAATTTCAAAATCTAATGCAGAAACATGGCATAAATCATTATAGTACATTTACCAAGATGAAAGCAAGTATGGCGGAAAGAGTTATTAGAACGCTGAAAACGAAATTGTACAAGCATTTTAGCTTAAACGGTACGTACAGGTGGATAGATGTGTTACCGAAAATTACAAAAGAGTACAACGAAAGCAAACATAGAACGATTGGTCAAAAGCCGTCTCAGGTAACCAAGTCCAATGAAAAAGAGATTCTGCAGCAACATTATAATTATTTGAAAATAGCAGGCCCGCGAAAATATAAAATTGGAGATGTGGTGCGCATAAGCAAGGCAAAGCATCTATTTGATAAAGGATATACACCTAATTAGACTACGGAGCTTTTTAAAATTACCAAAGTGAACATAACTAATCCCGTAACATACATGTTGGAAGATTTACATGGATCACCAATTAAAGGAGCATTTTACGAGGAAGAGCTACAAAAGTCAAAAAATCCTGATTTTTACCTTGTTGAAAAAGTGCTAAGGAAAAAAGGCAATAAAATCTACGTTAAATGGCTGGGGTTCGATAGTTCGCATAATAGCTGGATCGAAAAATCTAATATTTCATAAACGCTGTTGTTTCTAACTTTAACAACAACATACATTTTCATTTTTTATTGTTTTAGTTTCACTAACAAAGTTAATAATATATTTTGTGAAATATGTACTGATCCTTTGTTAAGCAATGCTTTGCGTTAGTATATTTACTTTTATAAACAAAATGTAATAAGAGATTTAGAAAATATGTAATAAACTTTTATAAAAAATCATGACTTTTATTTCAAAATCGATAAATAAAGCGTCAAAAAATGTGATTTTATCGAGACAAAATTTATGAACGTTACAGTACCAAAATGTGAAACGTCAAAACGTCAAAATAGCGTTAAAATTTGTCGTTTCAACGTTTTAAAAATAGATAAGAAGAAATTTTCCATTTACATGTATTTCTTATGGAAAAACATCATTTCAAAGTGACAAAAAAGCGTCAGTTTTTAACGTTTTATCGTTACTAAATTCATGAACGTCAAAGTGTCAAAAAATAGACGTCTAAACGACGAATTTGAACGTAATTTTGGTCGTTTCAACGGAACATATTTAAAAGAAATAATACACCATAAATTCAGATTAAAAATTTATTGTATACATAAAAAATTTTGGACATACAATAGACAATAGAAAAAACTAAAAACTAACCTAATTAATTTAAAAAGTTAAAGCATAATAATATACTATTCTAAACCATTTACAACTGTCTTTTTATTTCTCAATTATGAATAACATTAGTCGAGCATTATATCGCAATGACCCCATGCTAAAGTGTCAAATGATCCATTGCATAAAAAGCGTTTATTGTCGTGTGGACTTAGACCGATTTTGGTTTGTTCGATTGTATAAACATTATGATTATAGGAACGGAACGTGCATTGGTTCACTGTTTTTAATTTACTATCTCTTAAACATGAAAGGTAATCATCAAAAGTAATTTTCTTTGCAACGACATTCTTTTTAACCCCTTTTGATTTTTTAACGCATTTATCACCCTCTGTTAAATACGAGTAAATTTTTGAACGCAACCCCACAAATTCAGTTAAAAGTTTGCCGTTGCATTCATCTTTCATTAATCCAATGACTTTTTTATTTAAGAGTGAAATACCGTACGCATTGTTTGGTTCATAGTCCGAGGTGTCAAATTTTTCGGGATAGGCTTTAATTAATTCGGTATAAACATCATTGCATTGCAGTTGTAGAAGAAATGCATCGGTATCGGTGTATAAAAGTTTACAGTTGTCTACACCCATTGTAGGAAGTAGAAAACTGTAATAAAAGTCATACATACACGTCTTTGAAATATCAAGAATCGACATGCCAATGTACAATGGTTTATTAAATACAAGTTCGGTTTTATAAAGCTCTATCGCTAAAAGGTTTTCATCAAAGATTTTGCTCGAACTAAACCTAGGACTGCTAATCAAGTTCTTTGCTCCATATCGACCCTCCCAAGATCTAACGAGTTTAACAATGCGGTGTTTTCTTATATTCTCCATGGTTTTTCCGAAGACTGTATTGTTCATTAATTTGAATAAATTCTTCTCAAAATCGTTTTTAGCAGCTGTTCGAAGAGTTGTGTTTAGGTCGATGTAAGACTTTAACCATGGGCTTTGCTTAAATTTCAACACTCTGTGAATCTTTTTCACTTTTAATCCATGTAACATAGCCTGCTTTAAATTTCGATAATGTATTATGTATTTTTCTTTGTCATATAAAGTGGTCATTAGTTTTTGTATTTTTGATCCTTGAGGTTTTCGATGTTCTGGACAAAACGGTAAGTCATTGTGTAGATTATGTAAATGCTGAGGGTATTCTATATCCACTTCGAGAATATAACCCTCTGGAGCATCGTCTGGTAGCTGAGTTATGTCGATGTTTGTGTCAACCCAATTAAAACCCCCATATGGTAGAGGTTGACTCATTGCCCATCCATATAAATTGTTTACATCGAGATACATAAGATATTTTTCGGATTCAGTTGGATTAAAATTTTGCATGTATCTGTTGTTTGCTTTAGCATATCTATTGCTGCATTGACTGACTCCTCCTCTTATACCTTTCTCTAAAAACATGATTTGGTCTATATCTTTTAGTATTTCCAATTTAGATTTGGTATATTTTAACATTGCATCCCACGTATAACCGGGGAGCGTATAATACCAAGCAGGATCGAGACCATACGTTTTTCGACATTTTTCACGAAAACATTCAAACACAGATGCTAAAAGCAAGATATCTGTTTTCATGTACAGCATGCTATATTCCTTTAAATTTTTTATTTCAAATGATTGCCAAACCTTTTGAGCATGCATGTATAAATCGTTAGTAATATTTTCATCCGTTAGTGTGCTATAAAATTTATCTTTGCATGGCAGTTCCGTATCGTCTAATTTTTCAATTGAATCAATGTATTCATAAGGAAACACCCCTTTTCTACTTAATAGTTCAAATTGTTCAGATGTTAAATTGGAAAACTGTGAACGTAGATAATGTAGATCTGATGGTTCTAGTAAAGCAGAAAGTTTATCTAAGGAAGAATCTAAAAATCGTTGCGAGTCTATAAATCTAAACTTTACTTCGCTCTCGTCATTACTTAATGTACATGAAATGTATTTTTCTTTGTTTATAGGAAGCAAGCTTATATAACCTTTTTTGGATAAATCTCTAATTAAAAAATGTAAGTCATATCCCGAAAGGTTATGAAAGACTACGGGTACAACAAACTTTGTTTTATAATTTAAATTGCAGCTTTGGTGTGCAAACCCTCTAAAATTTCCAGAAAAATGACAATGGTCTCGTACGATAATATCCTTCTCTTTGAAGGGGTGCTCGCATATATGACATGTTGTTGCATTCAGTAAACTAGGCTTGACAATCATTGGTTCGATATGTTTAATTTTGTCTTCAATAAATTTAGCCATCCTTGTCATTTCAGCAGCGAACCAATCCATGCAGTCTTCTCCACAATATTCATTATAAAATGATAGCGAACTATCATAGAAGCAATTTAGATAATATCCTGCACTATACGCCTCGTGTTTCTGAAACTTTCGTGTATGTTTTCCCAAGTTCTTGTTATGAGGACGTAGCACTGACTCAAAGTCTGCATAAATGACAAAAAATGTAGTCTGCTTGTATACATGGTTTTTAAACTCTACATGATCAAATGGTGGGCACGATATTTTGCAATTGTTCATGTCTTTGCAGTAATCTTCATGGTTGCTTAATTTTTCCTGACTATGAAAATAATTTAAACATCGATCGCAAATATAATTTTTATGTTCATGTTTACTAACTTGATTTGATATTAGTCGAGATAAATCTTTGATTAAACAATAGTGATATTTAATTACTTCATTTTCCATATCCATTGATGGAGCTTCATAATCGTTTAATTTCGGAAAGTATTTGTCCTGAATAAGCAATAAATTTACGTGTTTATTTAATTTTTCTTTTGTTAAGCGTGCAGGATAAATCTGGTAAAACGATTTATCTTTCACAACCTTTAACTCGAGTGCATAAACATTAACTGATATATTATTTAATTTTTCAAATTTGGAAATATTGTTTAGTGACATCGGCATGTCCAAACCTTCGGTTTTCAATACGGTTGTATAATGAGGATATTTATTTGTTCGTTGTGGATCTTTATCAACTGGATACAATGATGCTGTTACCGACCAGTAAAAACATGCTTTATCTAAATTTTTAATATTAATGCATGCTTGCTTTTTTAGTATAGGATCAGGTAGCTTAATGTATGATGTAGCACCGTTACCTATCTCATATTTATTGATGTTAATTTCCAATGAAATAATTTTGTCTAAAGCCCATCCAGAATCTTTAAGTTGAAATTCCGATAATTTACTCATTACTTTATCAACAATATTTTCGTTGAACCACAATGCAAGATCCGTACCTGCATCTATTACCGCGTTTTTTGTGTTAAAATATTTAAACTCTAAAATATCATCAAGTTCCTTAGATTTTTTAATAAATTCCCCGCAAAATGTTGTATTTACTTTAATCATATTAAATTTTTTTAAACTGTTAGCTATTCTACTCTTAACTAGCTTAAACGCATCACCAAAAAAACTATTAAGGTCTTTATGTTTTAAATTAACGACAACAGCAGTCCTAATTCTTGAATGAAAAACCGATTCTAGATCGACCCATTTTACCCCTGATTTTTCAGTTAACCCCGATCCCTGCTTAGACAAATTAAAAATTTTTTCTTTTATCGATTTTAAATGCCCCAAATTTGTTTGTAAATTTCTAAGTGTTTCAATATCTAAATTTCCCCTACGAATATCTTTCTGAAAACTGCTAACATGCCGTTTAATTTGTTTTATTAATTTATTAGCTTCCCTATGCGAAAAATTGTTGATTAACGCTTTATATGCTTTGAAAATATCTTTAACAATAGCATTTGATTGCTCTACAATGTTATTCATAATTGTAAAATAAAAAAAATAAAAAAAAAACTTACAAAAATTATTCCTTAACTATTTCAAATGTATCGGTAGGATTAGCTTGATCAATTTGTTTTTTTCCTTTATATTTGATACAATAATGTCCGCCAGACAATTCTGTCCAGTGAGGCTTCAGTGTTTCAATGGTTCTCTTGGGCAAAAAGCAGAGCCCGTTTTCTAGCTCACCAAAATTGTTTCCCCAAATTTGCTCTGGACCAGTTTAGCGTTCAATAATTTTTGCGGAACATCCACTGGAAGTTCTCCTAATTTGATACTAGTTTTCTCGTTACTTTTTTCTGCAAGACATAACGAATTTATTTTAGTTAAATCCATCTAAAAATAAAAAATTACATACTTGAATTTGAAAACACAATTAAATCAACTTAAAAATAAATTATGATAAATAACCTTAACCAAAGAAAAATAAAAATTAATTCAACTTAAAAATTAAAATACTTAAATAAACTCAAAAATAAAATTAATTTAAGAAACAATGAAATTAAGTTAAAATAAAAATTCTTACCTTTATGGGTATGTAACAAAAAAAAACTTTTGCACTTGAAACTGAACTGGATGTAAACAGAGTCAAAACAATAATGAAGAACTTAATCAAAACACATAGGCGGCGATAAAAAAAATTAATACCTAATTGCTGCTTTTAAAATATATTCTCTATGTTGTTTATTAAGTATTATATTTACTAATCATATTATGTGACGCTAATGTCTAAAAATTCCACACCTTTATGCATCAGGATGACTCATAGCTTCCTGAGACATTCATTCATATTCATTAATATGATGATGTCATTTTATAATCACGTACAACCTGCAGGTGCAGCATAATTTACAATTTCTAAGAATAATAATACTGCTTTCACATCGCAATCCACCTATTGCACCAAGGTCACGCGCTTTTAATATTTAATTCAAAAAATATTTCTAATTGTTTATTCATTAATATGATGTCATTTTGCATAATTTACAATTTCTAAGAATAATACTAATAATAGTTTCAAATCGCGAACCTGCTAATGCACCAAGGTCACCCGCTTTTAATATTTAATTCAAAAAATATTTCTAAGTCTGTTATCTTTATTGCGATAAGACTTGTTTATTATTTTTTCTACTATTGTTTGTCACATTTTATACACCAACCCCTTTACACTAATACGTCATACGTCGAAATCCGTTGAGCTGTTTACGAGATACAACGTTAATGCCCTTTTGGCAGCATAAATATGGTCTTTTTGTCACTTAATGTTACCCTATACAGCAATCCCTTTACAATGATAATTATGTCACGTGACGAAATCTGTTAGGCCGTTTACGAGATACAACGTTAATGCCCTTTTGGCAGCATAAATATGGTCTTTTTGTCGCTTTATCTTACCCTATACAGCAACCCCTTTACAATGATACGTCATACGTCGAAATCCGTTGGGCCGTTTACGAGATATAGCTATAATGCCCTTTTGGCCTCATCAATCTGGTCTTTTTGACGCTTTATCTTACCCTATACGGCAACCCCTTTACAATGATACGTCATACGTCTAAATCCGTTTGGTCGTTTGCGAGATACAACGTTAATGCCCTTTTGGCATTCGAAAAAGTAGAGTTGGCTGCTTGCGCTAAATGTCAAAGGCCATTTGAAAAAAGAAGAATTGGCTGCTTGCGCCAAATGTCAAAGGCCACTCGAATAAACAGAAGAATACAGCGCCGCCACCTGTGGCGACATCTAGCGGCGAAATTTGGAAGTAGTGGTGCCGTACCGGCATTGCTACACTACTAAAGTACCATCTCACCGTTTTGTTTTAAAGATATTTAAATAAAAATATTATTTTTTTATCCACTTCCAACCTTATATTTTACACTTTATTGTGATCTGGCAATGCTGTACTCAGCGCTTCCTGAAATAGTGATAAAGAAAATGCGCGAAATTCAAATCTTTTACAGTTCTAATAAAATTTAGCTAAGGCTAAGGCTTTTAAATTAAATATTTAAATAAATTGTAAATAAAAATACACATAAATAAGCAAACATTTTTAATAATATGTAAATTTTTGTTCAAATTTTAACTTAAATATTTTTATCAAATAATGAACATAAAGAAATAAAACAAATTAACATTTCTATGTCAAAATAAATATTTGAATATAAAAATTATTTTGAAAATTTTGAAAAATCAAAAATTTTAAAAAATCCAAAAATTTCGAAAAATTCAAAAATTTTGAAAAATTAAAAAATTTTGAAAAATTTAAAAATTTGAAAAAATTCAAAAATTTTGAAAAATTCAAAAATTTTGAAAAATTCAAAAATTTTGAAAAATCCAAAATTTTGAAAAATTCAAAAATTTTGAAAAATTCAAAAATTTTGAAAAATTCAAAAATTTTGAAAAATTCAAAAATTTTGAAAAATTCAAAAATTTTGAAAAATTCAAGTTTCGAAAATTTTGAAAAATTCACAAATTTTGAAAAATCCAAAAATTTTGAAAAATTCAAAAATTTTGAAAAATTCAAAAATTTTGAAAAATTCAAAAGTTTTGAAAAATTCAAAAATTTTAAAAAATCCCAAAGTTAAAAAAATTATCAATATTATCACAAAGCGAAAAAACACGATTGTATCTACTCAGAGCAACGTTGCCAGATAACCGTAACTAAAAATATTTAACTGTAGTGTGAACGTCTGTGAGCCGACTAGATGTTCTGAATATATTATACCACGCTGGAACTACCTTAATGAAGAATTTTGTGAATGTTCAGTCCTACATAGAACGTTGCGTGCGGTTATTGCAACCAACGTTTATAACACCAATATTATAACCAATTATCTTGTTACTTCTATTCATAGTATAGAATTGTAAAAATAATACACTCAGTGTAATCACTATGCTTATTACTATAATTTTTAAAAGAACCGCATTTAAAGATTGAACTTAAATTTGACGCATGCGCAGTATGAATATTTTGGATAAAACTATTAAACTAATTTGAAATGTTAATTAAACAAAAAATAAGCTATGTGAAGTAAGAACAAACGTTTTTTAGACATGAACAATCATAAAAAGAGATTTATTGACCCGTAATAATAACAAAATCATCAAAATTGCAATAAGAGGGGCTAACTTCAAGGTGCATTTTTAATTATTTTTTTTTTAAATTAACTAATGGAGAACAAACAAATGTTTATAGAGAACAATAAAGAACAAACGACGAACAAACGATACAATAAAAAAAAGGGAAACCGTTACAGGACGCCTGGCAGATGTGAAACATCAACATTATTTTGTAAAAGTATAGGTAGGTATGCAGTATTCAATAAAAAAAGAATGTGTGCGTGTAATCTTTACGCGCGATTAAAGTAAACATTGAAAAATTTAAAAACTTTTAAAATTTTGAAAATTCTGAAAATTCTGAAAATTTTGAAAATTTTCAAAATTATCATGATTTTCAAATTTTGAAAATTTAAAAATTCTAAAAATCTTCACAATTTTGAAAATTTTAAAATATTTTGAAAAATTTAAAAATTTTGAAAATTCTAAAAATTTTCAAAATTTTGAAAATTCTAAAAATTTTGAAAATTTTGAAAATTTTAAAAATTTTAAAAATTTTGAAAATACCTTTTCCGTGGAAAAATACATTTATATATATATATAACAATTTTCATAATAATTGGTCCAGTAGTTTTTGAGTTCATCGATAACATATAGACAAACATTCATTTTTATACATAGAATAGATAGTATGCGAAGTCGTGTTAGGTTTTTGCGTCACCGTCGCCACGCCAGAAATCTGATTTACGTGCGGCTATAGATATTTCACATCAAAATTTGTTTATTATTTAGTTTTTATATTTATTTACCTAAATATTATAAGATACTAGCTGTACCCGGCGCGCGTTGATACGGCAGCAACTAAAATAAATTTAAGAAAAATAAAAGAGAAGAAGAGATAGAGATTTTTCGAACTTATATTTATACGAATTCGTGTAGATATCTATTAATCAGTATTGAATTTGATACATGGAAGCGCCATCTGGTGGTAACTTTCATTAATACGAATATCATATTCATCGTACCCGTTAAAAATACATTATCATACTGATTTTCCTGACAATAGGTTGAACGGGACAGAAGTTGCTAGTCTGCAGCGCCACCTGGTGGCGAGTGGCATCAATGAGCATATTATACAAACCTTCTCAGTGGAAAAATACATATATATACCAATTTTCATGACAATCGGTTGAACGGGACAGAAGTTGCTACTCTGCAGTGCCACCTGGTGGCGAGTGGCATCAATGAGCATATCATATAAACCTTTTCCGTGGAAAAATACATATACATACCAATTTTCATGACAATCGGTTGAATGGGACAGAAGTTGCTAGTCTGCAGCGCCACCTGGTGGCGAGTGGCATCAGTGAGCATATCATACAAACTTTTTCCGTGGAAAAATACATATACATACCAATTTTCATGACAATCGGTTGAACGGGACAGAAGTTGCTACTCTGCAGCGCCACCTGGTGGCGAGTGGCATCAATGAGCATATCATACAAACCTTCTCCGTGGAAAAATACATATACATACCAATTTTCATAATAATCGGCACAGTAGTTTTTGAGTTCATTGAGTACATACAGACTAGGCATGGGTAACACACCAAATTTTTAAGTGTTGATACAATGATACTGACACAGTCAAATGTGTCGATACTTCGTATCGGCACATTTGTGTCATAACACGTAAAATTAAATTCCATACTCTCAACACGTGTATTCATTTGCCCATCTAATACAAAGAACGGAAACTAGTGTCAGTGTTGACAGCTATACTTTAATTAAAAGTTAATAGTACAATGTAATAGTATATTACGTAACAAGAGTGGTAAGTAGGACATTACGTACGAGTGGAAAAGTTACGCACGAAGCCGCGTAGCGGCTAGTGCGTAATTACACGAGTACGTAATACCTCTTACCACTCGAGTTACGTACTATGCTTTATCTACGCCTCAATATTTTAATTTCAATTTTAAAAATTTAACATCTCTAAAAAATATATGACTGTACTGTTATCTACTCCTATGACAGTAAATGTCATTTATACTCATTGTCACCATGCAGGGTAAGTAAGCTATAACGCACAGTTGTGCGTAATGAAACGTCATTCCAACATGACGTTTCATTACGCACGACTGTGCGTTATAGCTTACTTACCCTGCATGGTGACAATGAGTATAAATAACGTTTACTGTCAAAGGAGTAGATAAATGTAATAAAAACAAACATTATTTATAATACTTGTTAGTTTATCTTGTTAGAGAATTCTAGCTTTAGTCGTTTTATTTTTTTGTAAGATTTTAACAGATATGTCTTATTTTCGTCTTTACCGCTTCTTCAATTAAAGATTTTTTTTCTTACTGAGACATATTTTTTTCTCTTCTGATATGCAAATAATGTTCACTATCAAAACAATAGTTATTTGTGACACAAGGACGGAAAATGCCATTTTGCAAGAGCGAGTAAAGTTTGTGTAGCCGAGGGGCGTAGCACCGAGGCGAAACAATACGAGCACTTGCAAAACATTTTGCGGACGTGTAACACACACTATTTTTTGGTCCGACCAATTTTTAATATTTTCAAAAGTTCAAAAACTGTTTATTTTGTGACATACATGATTAGGTGTATATTGACATTATTGACATCTATTGCACAAATAAAAGAATTAGTAATAAGGAATGATTTTCTGATAATCGATTTCACGATCCTTAATTTTTATACATACGAATACTGTGCTAATAAGCAGCACAGTAAAAATTGTTATATTGATAATATTAATATCTAATAATTTTATATAAAAATAGCAGAGGCAATGAACTATTATAGTTCAATGAGCAATAATAAAATCGAGATATGTATTTTCATAATCGAATGATAGGTAAGTAGTTGTAAATTGACATAAATGTTAAATTTAAAATAAAAGTTGTGAGAGCAATTAAATGTAAGTTTGAATCCTGCTTACCTTTAGAAAAAGTTATTAGTTTAGTATATTATACGCTGTTTTTAAATAAATTTAATTAAAATTTGTAGTATTCATTATGTATTTTTGATGACTTATAGCGCCATCTCTTTCGATAATCTAAAAGCTACTTTGCCGGCCTAGGCCGGAAAATGCCATTTTCCGGACGATTTTGAAGTAATTAATAGCATTGTTTCTGGACGGAGGACCAAAAAAATATTTTTAGAATATGAAAATTTAGAATTGCATCAAAATTGCTGAGAACACTTTATTTTATATATATGAAGGATAAGTACTTATAACTACCGCTACCGCTTATCCCATATCTCGATACAAACTAGTCCGAATGACATGACACACTAGACGACACACCCGACACAACTTAAAAACACTTTCAGTATCGACGCAACTGTTTTGTTTTTTGAAACTGATCCGTGTCGTATAGTGTATCAATACATCTGATTTAGGTGTTTAACACTTGTGTCAAATAGCGAAGTATTGGCGCAATTGTGTGATACGGCACAGTGTTACTCATGACTAATACAGACATACAGACAAACATTCATTTTTATATATATAGATAGAATAGATAATGCACTTTTAAGTCTATATTTCAATTTTTAATATTTTTACACATCAGTAAAAATATTAAAAATTAAAATATGAGCTTTAAAAGTGTATTTCTATATGAAACAATTCATACCCTGTCCCGCCAAATTTTTGAATCGATGAGCTTCTTCCCCCTATTGTTGGCGCGCCACCGTCGCGTCGCTCAAAACGTGAGACCAATTTCATATAAGATATTAGTACATCTCTTTATTATATATTATCGATGCGTTAGGTTTTTTACGTCATACACTCATACGTCACCGTCACCACGCCAGAAATCTGATTTAGGTGCGGCTATAGATGTTTCACATCAAAAGTTAAAAAAATAAATCTTGGGGGGCTAACTTCAGTGACCCTTTTGCCAAATGGTTATTTCCGATCTAGATGGTCTATATCTGTGGTAGAAATAACAAATAAGTGTTTAATTTTGTTAAAAGAAACGTACTTTTATTGACATATTGACTTTGAAATTTTCTAACAAAAATAATTTGTGCGCCATCTATAAGACAATGACAGGACTTGTAATGCTCGATAAATTAGAATTAGCAGAATGCCTTAACCTTAAAAGTTTTTAGGTTGGTTAATTGGTTATACTGTTTGACTTTTCGATCGATTGTCAAACAATGCGGTTGTGTTTTGTGTTTGCGAAGGCATCGGAAAAAATCAAAATAAATCTTGTGGTTCTATTAATCATCTCTCCTCAATTGTTAAAACAAATTGTGATATTAGCATAGGTAAGTTTTATTTAATATATATTTACCTGCTCTTTGGGATTGTTTTCCGGTATAAGTAGAAATCGCACATAGTGATAGTAGGTACCTATTATAATAAAATGGAGACACATGGCGGCGAAAAACCAGCTGATCCTCTCGACGACAAATCTAACGTGGACACTATGGAGGGTAGAGGTAAGGAGAACGATCTTAAATGGGAAATGATTAAAAATGTGTCCACTTTTTAGAGGAACATAACACTTCTCAAACTTGCCACTACAATGGCGCTGAAGTAGATGTAGGGTACAGAATGAATGTAGCAGTTTTTGACAAATTGATTGAAATGTCGTATGATTTCGTAATGTGCCTTAGTAATATAAGTCACAAATTATATAAGTGCTATAAAAAAACGTGGTCAGCGAATTCAGTTTAGTGTATTTTAAATTCGTTTTATACTTTATGATTATCTTATGTATCTTATGATTATTTTAAAAATGGTGTCATAATAAAGCGGAAATGTGTCTTTCCTTGTTTATTTATCTATCCTACTCTAAGAAATTATGGCGCTTTTTTTAAAATTTACCCTACTACGATCGTAGCGCCACCCTTATTTACCACATTTTGACGGACACATTCAATACACGGAGACAGTTCTCCTTACCTCTACCCTCCATAGTGGACACGAATAATGTAGAAATGACAATGGACAGGACAATTACAGGAGCAGGAATAGGACTTAACAATTCAAATAAAATAAATAAATTATACAATAAATATTGACAATAGTAGGTAGGTACATTAAAAAATTCAAGAATAATCAGACTAATAAAATCAATAACTCGTTACCGACAGAAGCAATAGCTAATAACTTAATTCAAGCTGTCAAATTGATCCCGACTTTTTCTTGGTTTTCTACAAAAATCCCGCTTTAAAATCATTTTTTTGAATGTGAAAATTACATTTTTGTATGTAAGGTTAGAAAATTTTGATTTTTGTAGTTTTTGGGATAATTTTTTTTTTGTTATTTTTTCATGTAAAAATCTTTTATAAAGGAATTTTCTTGGTTTTTCTACAAAATATCTGTTTTTTTTTGTAGAAAATTTCCGTTTTTGGTTATAAGATTAGATTTTGTAGTTTTTGGGGTAATTTTCTAGTTTTTTGAGTAATTTCTTTTAATAAAATCGATAACTATAAAGGATTCTTGGTTTTTCTATAAAATTCAGGCGTTAATATCAGTTTTTTTATGAAATTTGCATTTTTAAATGTGAGGGTAAAAATTTTCGAATTTATATGTTTTTGGAATACTTTGTGTTATAGAATTTACTGGGGTTCGGTAATAATCTAAATTAACTTAACAACACTCAGTTTAACTTTAAATTACAAAACGTTTATTTTTATAGAAAAATCTAGAGACACGAAACATTACATTCCACTCCATCATTACTTAATCAATTGTTCTTCTTCTTCTCTTCTACCTGACTCGGCAGTTCAGGACTACAGCTCTTCGGGGTTGTAGCCAGCTTGCAGCTAACATTTGTTATATGTTAATTATTTATAAAATAATTTTCCAATATATTTCAGCTGAAGTTCCATAATGGATGTTACCAAAGTAAAATCAGAAACTGGAATTAAAATGGAAGAAATTGAAATTTTTAATGAATTTGGTAAGATCAAATTTTATCATTGGAAAAATTTTGTGTATGGAAAATGTATAAAAAATTGTTGAAAGTTACAGATTTAAAAAAAGAAAAACGGAATTGTTCATTAAATAAAACACAAAAATAACGAAATATCAATTTAAAAAAAATATTTATATTTTTACTTTCAGGTGAGAATATAGGAGGAAATATAAAAGATAATTATATAATTGAATAAGAAAAAATAGAAATTATGGAGGAATCAAAACCCGAAATAAGTAAGCTCATATATAATTAGATCGTTTTAAGTCCATGTTGCATGTCGGTCGAACGCCGAGTAGGTATAAAGTATAAAGTAGGCAACGCTTATAGTTTAATACAAAAATGTACGGGAGTGAGCACATCTGCTAATAAAAATAATCCTACTATTTGTATTAATACGAACTTCGACTGCGTAAGTATCTACGACATGTAACGTCGACGGTTATATTTTACCTATTCGTATTAATATGAACTTTGACTGCGTAAGTATCTACGACATGTAACGTTTTAAAAATATTACAGTCGTAAATAATAATTTTTATAATTCACGTTCACAAAGTTTCTATTTCGACACTAAAAACAGTATCGAAATAGATTCATTGTAACACTGTTTTTGGTAACTTTTTGTTTTACACAATTGGTTGCACTACACTGATTGTCAACTAAAGATGAAAGAGTTCAGGTAGTAAATCAAGAATTATGTTGTATTAACTACATTATCAGCGATATTGCGAAATTCAGAATATTTTATTCAAATTTGACAAACATTCAAATTTAAAATCATTAAAACTGTCAAGTGTCAAGATCGCCAACATAAATAAATATTTCGAAACTCTCATTTTATTTATTTTTTTATACTTTTAAAAGTTCATTATAAAAAATAGTATGTAAAACTCGAATTACAATGACGGTTTGTAGTACTCGTTCTTTGCGAAACTCACCGCTTCTCGGTTCGTTTTACAAATTTCACTCGTACTACGAAACCTGTCATTGTAACACTTGTATTACAATATACTATTTTGAAACTGAAAATATGGAACTTGAGCAATAAATTTTGTAACATATATTAAATAAAATCTTTTAAAATTAATCAAAACACTTTCATTTTTAAACAAATAAACTTTTTAATTATCCTACCCTTGTTATATATATTCATTTTATTCTTTTGTCGCTTTACTGAAGTTTTCACTTCTATCGTGTGTGAATCGCACACACACCTTTTGATTTTGATTTCGATTTCGATTTCGATTTCGATTTCAATTTCGTATTTGATTTTGATTTCAATTTCGATTTCGATTTTGATTTCAATTTCGATTTTGATTTTGATTTTGATTTCGATTTCGATTTCAAATTCGATTTCGATTTTGATTTTAATTTGATAAAGAGATTTTTATACCCTTAATGAAATATTATTCGAAAAATTTGTAGTTAAATGTATATAGCGTGAAAAATGATAATGATTATTGGTGTTGTTTTTAAAATCTTTCAACTTTCTACCATAGGACCAACTTACAATTTATTGTAACAAACTGTAATCTAGTTACCGACAGTTACAGATTTGTTTATTTTTGATGAAAATTTTGGATTTCAGTAAAAATATTATCAACTTTTGATAAAAAAGTATTAAAATTAGTCAAAAATGTTTTTTTTTTTGAAAAATATACGAGGATGGTCAAAATATTTGCAGATTTCAAAATTTATTATAAAAAAAATTGTAATCTAGTTACCGACAATTACAGATTTGCTAATTTTTGATGAAAATTTTGGTTTTTTAGTATAAAAATCAAATTTTGATAAAAAATCATTAAAGTTCGTCAAAAATGCATTTTTTTTTAAATATACGAGGATGGCCGAAATATTTGCAGATTTTAAAATTTATTCTAAAAAACTGTTACCGACAGTTACAGATTTGCTTATTTTTAAAGAAAATTTTGGTTTTTTAGTAAAAATATTATCAAATTTTGATAAAAAAGTATTAAAATTAGTCAAAAATGATTTTTTTTTTGAAAAATATACGAGGATAGTCAAAATATTTGCAGATTTTAAAATTTTTTGTAAAAAAACTGTAATCTAGTTACCGGCAGTTACAGATTTGCTTATTTTTAGTTAAAGAACAACCATACAAAAATAGAGAACCAAAATTGGAATATCAAAACCCTCAACATTCTTTCAATACTAAAAGTGAAAATGAAATTTCAAATCAAATTAATCATGAGTTGAATCTCGAATTTGACATTAAAAAAGAAGAATTACACTCTGCAATAGATTTACCGAATTTTAAAATGGAATTTCAAGATTTTGATCAAGAATTAAATTCAGAGCTGAGCATCAATAGAGATTCCACAAAACAGGAAGCAAATTGTAAAAATCCTGGCGATAAATATAAATGTAAAAGATGTTCGAAATGTTTCTCACAATCCTCGGATTTAAAAACTCATATTAAAACTCACACTGGTGAGAAACCTTTTGAATGTAAAATTTGTTCGAAATGTTTTACAGAATCCGGTAATTTAAAAAGTCATATTAAAACTCACACTGGTGAGAAACCTTTTAAATGTAAAATTTGTTCAAAATGTTTTACAGAATCCGGCAATTTAAAAAAACATATTAGATTTCACAGTGACGAGAAACCTTTTGAATGTAAAATTTGTTCGAAATGTTTCACACAAACCAGTGATTTAAAAAAACATATTAGAACTCACACTGGTGAGAAACCTTTTGAATGTAAAATATGTTCAAAATGTTTTACACAAACCAGTGATTTAAAAAAGCACAATAAAATTCACACTGGAGAAAAACCTTATAAATGTGAAATATGTTCGAAATGTTTCACAGAATCCGGTAGTTTAAAAAGTCATATTAGAACTCATACTAACGAGAAACCTTTTAAATGTAACATTTGTTCGAAATGTTTCACACAATCCTGTCATTTAAAAACTCATATTAGAACTCACACTAACGAAAAATCTTTTAAATGTAAAATATGTTCAAAATATTTTACAGAATCCGGTTCTTTAAAAAATCACATTAGAATTCACACTGGAGAAAAACCTTATAAATGTGAAATATGTTCGAAATGTTTCACACAATCCGGTCAT
This sequence comes from Altica lythri, assembly GCA_964028335.1. Taxonomy (NCBI): domain Eukaryota; kingdom Metazoa; phylum Arthropoda; class Insecta; order Coleoptera; family Chrysomelidae; genus Altica; species Altica lythri. The sequence continues at coordinate 42,206 of CAXIIO010000021.1, read as the reverse complement.
TTAAAAAGTCATATTAGAACTCATACTAACGAGAAACCTTTTAAATGTAACATTTGTTCGAAATGTTTCACACAATCCTGTAGTTTAAAAACACATATTACCACTCAACATTGATAAAAAAGTAACATAATGTTTTAAATAAACTTATAATTTAACTAAAGAATTTTTTTTATATCCTCCAATTTTTCTCTTTTAGATCCTACATTTATTTTATCAATCAACCACAACTTCCATCTTCCTATGTTTATTAATATTTTGTTAAAATACAACTATTTTTTGTATAATTGTTAAAATTCAGAATCTGTGTATTTTTATTTTGATGAAATCGTATTAGATATGTTCATTTTAATAACACAATTTGATTGTTTACCTTATAGTGACATGAAGTCTGTCCTTGAAAGTCAAGATGAATTAAGAAGAAGTTAGAAGTAGCGCTTTGCCACAGCCGGACTTTACAACAAGCCGTGAACAAGGAAATCTGGCAACTATGCCTTCAGATCTAATAAACTGGGTTCAGCCATTAGACTTACATGTTCAAAGCTCGAAAGGCAAGTTAGTTCTTGTTGTTTTGCGAATAAATCAGCTTTTTTTAACGAAATTATTGTTAAGATAAAGACTAAACCTGTAAAAGGTTTTACTGTGTGAGATTTGTGAGTGTCCAGTACAGTTTTTTTCCGCAGATATTGAGTTAAAACAAAAATATCTGTGAGTGAAGGTTATGTGTTATAAAATGCTTAACCTATAAGTGGCGACAAATGGTGGTACATATTTTGTGATTGTGCTTTTTAAAAAATAATTATAATTAAAAGTGTGTTTTAATAAATCGTGTTTGGCTTTGATTTTGTAGGTATTTTTTTAGTTATTTTTTAAAAACAATAACAAATATTAGCGTTGGAAATTAGTGTAAGTATCTAACATTTTGGAATTCTTTCGTTCGTTTTGTTTCTTTTTTATTTTGTTATTGCGTTGCATAGGTAGGTCTACCTGCCTGCCAGCTTATTAGATACCATTTAGTTACTGTTATTATTATTATTTTTCTGGTAATCTCCTCTGTATTCTCTCAATTTAATTAATTTACCATGCCAAGTCTCTTGAAGTTATCAGACATTGGTGGGATATTGTCAGTAATACTAGTATTTTAAGGAGTACAATAAAAAGAAACGAGTACTGCGATCCCATCTCTAAATACAAATTTATATAGCCGGTTATGCTGCCCACAAAATCGTAAAATAATATAATAATTGTCACATCTGTGTTTCTTTTCTTGTTGAAAGTAAGGGAAACCTAATTGACGACGAATACTTTGATTGTCTACAACGTGGTGGTTTAAAAGTTCCTACAGAAATTGTTAAAGACATTCTATTCCATATGTGCGCGATTTTTGAAAAAATTATTAATGACCCCGCTACTGAGAGTGCCTTCCTAAAAATGACAAATCAAAAAGCTATTCTGTGTAGTCTAACTAATTTAAGCACTAGACAACATGAAAGCTTTAATGATTTATACTCGTAATGTATTTGTGGTAACGAGAACAAAAATATGTTCATTATGATGTGCTCTGTATTTTCAAACATTCTTTTAAATAATTATGTTAAAAAAAGAAATAATAAAAATGCCACAGAAAAATCGGAAAAGGCTGAGTCAAAAAACAAAAAAAGGAAACTAGACACATTCAATAAATAATTCTAACAATTCTTGTTAATCATTTTAACCAATTTCCTTTACAACTATCGTGATGTGTCTTGAAAACTTGTTTTCAAAAACAAACTAATTTTATATTCTTACTAACATAACCAACCCTTTCCTTTCCAGGCAAGGAAGGCTCATACCTCCTCGTGGTCCTTGCTGGACAGACAATCTTTTAAGATTGTCTGACAAAATGAGTATTATTTGTAAAGTTCATATCAAACAACTTTAAACGCACGTCACAGATTTCTTGACACAACCAAGTTAACACTGTTGCCAAGTGAAAATAAAAGCACGAAATATACATTTAAAATTTTAAACCACAACAATTAACTACAAATTTTAAAAGTAAATGGCTGACGGTGAAGTATTTTTTTATTTACACCAAGTTAGTAAAACACAAACTTTTATAAGCATAAGAATATTTAATATTAACAAAATATTTAATTTAATACAGAAATTATAACTTTACTAATCCAATCAAAATGTTTTTAAATTCATAATTTATAAATACTTTGCTCTGTTGTAACTTGCTAGGAACTTTCACTAGCTCCGTATTATTTGTATTTCTGGAAGGTGCTTCCTTAAAAGAAAATAATGGTCTATATAAATAACAATAAGTGTGTAACTTACTTACGCCCTCCTTACATAAATAATATTATTAATCGCTTTCATCTGAGCTGCTGTAATCACTGTCCTCGTTTGGATCAATTATAACTGGAAGAATTTCCATTCTTTCCATAATATGCTCACGATCATACCATTTTTTAATTTCTGTCTCTGTATGAGCAATGGAATTCTTCCAAATCTGGGGAGTAACGGTTTGAAGTGCTTCCTTCCACATATTTAATTTAATGTTTTAGGCATATTGAAAATATAGATACTCATGAAAAACACTACATTTTGTTCTCAAAAGAACAGATTTAGAAAGAAAATGAAAACGCAAAATATCAAACTGACAAAATCAAAACACTAAACGACTTGGCAGCTATGCAATGATAAGTGAAGTTTTCATTCAGGCAGGCACTTCCTAGGAAATTATTAAAATACCCAGTATTAAATAAACACGGTTAATACTCCAATAAATTTAATTAATTCGAATCATTTACGTAAGTTTTTTTAAAACTACATATATAAAAATCATGAACTATGAGTTCTATATGTATTTAAAGATAATATTTATTTAGTTGTACTAACTAATGACTATTATCAAACGAACACATTTTTTTTTAAATAGATTTTGTAGTGGTACACATGTGAAAACATTTTTAGTGACAGATGTGACGTCCGTCCAGAGTTGTTTGATATGAGGTATAGACAATTGTTATAAACATATTATGAGTTATGTACTATTTAAATAATGAGTCAAATGTTCTTATTCATAAAGTAATTTGTTTTAGAGTTTAAATATTATTTATAAATATTTATTGTTTCAATTATTATACTGATTTAATTATTTTAAACGAAATGTCAATACTATTTGCGAGATCTTTGAATCGAGCTTTAAATGAATTTAAAAATACGCGCTCGCTTGAAACCGATCTGAAACTCGTATACATCTATACTACATCTCCTTTTAATGGGCGGAGTTTTTGTACCACGTAATTTTCCCACTACTAATTTCAAAGAGGGGAAGAGGGATCGCAATTTAAATCTAACTTAAATATTGTTTTAATCAGTCAAGTGATAGCGAAGGGTTAGGGTATTTGCTTTTGGCTCTGAGTAGTCGGGGTTCGATTCCTCGACTTTTTTTTTTATTATTTAAAAATATATTAATATTATTAGAAAACTATTAATAAATTTGTAAGGTAATTAATGATAGGTAATCGTTTAATTGATATTATTGTTTTGTTTTGAATAAAAATTTTTAAGTACTTTCTTCTGAACTTTTTTATTATAGACTTATTAGTAGGAATACCGCCATCGTTTAAGAAGATAACTTAGTAACCGAGGGGTAAAAATTTATTGCAATGTACAAATAAGATCGTTGGGCGGATAAATTAGTTTAAATGAGAAATAAATTTAGGTTTTTACTAATTTTTAATTTTCCGAATAACTCTTAGTGTTCGATTGTTAGATCGGATTAAGGAACCTTTGCGGAAAAATAGATAATAGGTAGAATCTTTTATTGCTGGGTGACACCCGCTGCTTTTCTTGTTATCTTGACAATTCAGAAAATAGAATATAAATGACATATACATTTTACAACAATATATGTTAGTATATGAGTATTATTGAGTATTTTACGTGAATTAAAAATGGTAAACAAGTGTTGTATTTGTAGAAAAGAGCAATCAAGTATACATACGAATCTATCATTCCATAAGTAAGCCCGTAATATTCTTGAAATTTAAAAAGATAACAGTTTGTGATATAAGTATAATAAAATAAAATATATTACTTTAGATTTCCCAAGTCAGCAGAATTATGCAACAAATGGATCAGCGTCGTTGGGAAAAAAATCTCTTCTAATAATGCACTTATATGTAGTGAACATTTTGACCAAAATGATTTTATTAATATGGATGCAAAACCTAGACACCTCAAAAAAGATATTATACCAACTCGAAATTTATCTAAAAGTATCTCCATGTATGTTCTTTTGTTTATCAATGATTAAAGATAATATTGCATGTTATAATGGTTGTTTTTTAAACTTTTTTTTTAGTTGTATTGATTTACTAAAGTGAAATCAAATAATTTTGATTTTTTATTACTATATTTTCAATTTACATTAATGAAACAATTTTAACATGCAATTACGTGCAAAAAATATCCGATGACCCACATTTTTTAAATTTTCACTGCATAAAAATAATAAAAATGTTCGAATAATTGTAGAAATTTTAAACAAAATCAAAACATAAATCAGGTGCTATCACTAAGTACTGATAAATGTGGAGACCAAATTGTAGCACCCAAAGAGTTATTAAATATATCAGCTACTGAGCAGAGTTGTAGCGGCACCATTAATAAGTCGTTAATAAATGAGGCCACAACAAAACAAAGTCCATCCGGAGAACTTTTAAAAAGTGCTGATATTCAAAAAAATTGCATCGTGGACTTGGATTCTGACGACCCATCAATAAATAATGATGAATCGGGTGCATCCCAAGTAAAAAATCCTCAGCAAGCCTTCGAAAACCCTACGCATTCAATAAATAAAGGAAAAAGGTATATATATATATATATATATATATATATATATATATATATATATATATATATATATATATATATAATTTTTTTTCTTAGAAAATGTAAATTTGGAAAATATGATGCCGTTTATCGTATAAAGTGTTTAAGTACTCTTAAAAATAAAAAAAGGCATCGACATTTGTAAATAGTAAATTTCGTACTTGAGGGCTTAAAATAAATCAAAAGAGATTCGAAAGTTATATATTTTTATTACCAAGTACCATTTAAAAATTGGCTCTAATGGAAATAAAATTGCAGTTTAAATGCAATGAGTTTTTAAATGTTTTAGATCATTGGAAAAGAAGGAAAATATTACAAAAAATGTAAAAAAAATAAAAATCATTTTAAACGGAACAACTCAATGGCTAGAAGAATCCGATTTAGTTGATAAACAAAAATGGCCTCTACTTTTAAATTTTGTTACTAAGAAGAATAAAAGAATAAAAGAATTCAAAATCAGTTTAAACGGAACAACTCAATGGCTAGAAGAATCCGATTTAGTTGATAAACAAAAATGGCCTCTACTTTTAAATTTTGTTACTAAGAAGAATAAAAGAATTCAAAATTTGCAACGAAATAAAAATTATTTTAAGGGTAAAATACAGGATTGTAGAGATGTGATAAGAGTTTTGAAAGACAAACACATCATTTCCGATGCAGGAGAACAATTTATGAACGTAAAGTATCAACATTTAAGTACTATTTTTTTTTTAATAAACACCTCAATTGAAAATTATATAAAAAATTAGTGGTATTTTTTATAATATCATAATGTTTAAAGTTTATTTTTAAACAAATATATAAATCTTTTGAAATCATTAAAATTTTATACACTAGACGACATTTTTCGTTGCAAAGTGTGTATGATTTTAAGTACCTATAATGTGTGTAGCAACTCATTTTAAGCAAACTGCAACAAAAACCAAAAAAAAGTGATACAACCCTTGGAAATAATTAGTAATTAATCTATATAGCATTATTATAAAATAGTATTTTTATTATTTATACACTTCATTTATTAGATAATTATGAAATAAATCTATGTTTTTGTAGAATCTTAATCCAGGATTGCAACAAATGATAAATGGTATTTTGGGAGGTGCCCATTTTACAAAATTTCCAAATGAGTTAAGATGTTTTGCTCTTACATTGCACTTCTATTCTCCCAGAGCTTACGATTATTTAAGAACAACATCATTGAAAATATTACCACATCCTTCAACTATGCGATCTTGGCTCAAAACTTTTAACTACGAACCAGGTATATCTTCAGAAGCCATTGAAACTGTTAAAAGACTTATTGAAAAAGAAGGAGAAAAAAAACTTTTCTTTAGTTTAGTTCTCGATGAAATGTCAATTAGACGCCAGATTGTGTGGAATGGTAAAAAGTATGAAGGATACGTTGATCTAGGAATGTCCAACTTTAATAACGAAAGCTCAAGTGATAATGCACCTTTAGCATCTTATGCCTTGACTTTTATGCTTGTTTGCATTAACAGTTATTTTAAAATTCCCATTGCATATTATTTTACAAATTCTTTAACAACTGAGCAATTAACGACTCTTACCAAATCAATTATTGATGAGTGCTTCATTAATGACATCAATATCAATAATATAACGTTCGATGGGCAATCATCAAATATTGCTATGGGAGAAGAACTTGGAGCTAGTATTCGTTTTAATTTTAACTCACATGCATCTTTTAAGTACTTGAATGTACATGAGATTTTTATAACTTTAGATGCTTGTCACATGTTAAAGTTAATCCGTAATCATCTCGCAGTATGGGATCTAATTGATATGGATGGTAAAGTTATATCTTGGCGCTACATTAAAACTTTGCTGCATTTGCAAGAATCGGAGCAAATGCATGCTGCTACAAAAATAAAGAGACGACATTTATATTTTAATAACGAGAAAATGAAGGTTTTTTTGGCAGCGCAATTACTGAGTAGAAGTGTGTCAAATGCTCTCCAATTCTGTGAATATGATTTGGAGTTAGAGGAATTTAAGGGTGCTAACGCAACAGCTCGATTTTGTTTAGTTATTGATGATTGTTTCGATATTTTAAACTCAAGAAATTTATTTAACAAAAAACCAGAAAAAACACCTATAACTAAAAGTAATTTGGAAGAAATGCGTCTTAAAATAGAAGGATATATTACTTACATTAAAGGCCTAAAAATTGGTAATATTTCAATATTACAGACAGATAAAAAAACCGGGTTTCTTGGAATAATAATCGATTTGCGTAATGTGATCGCATTAGCTACCAATTTATTCGAAAAAAATTACTTAGAATTTTTATTAACATATAAATTATCACAAGACCATATAGAAACCTTTTTTGCGTGTATCAGGAGTTATGGATGCTTTAACAATAATCCGAACACCAAACAATTTAGAAGCGCCTACAAAAAATTGCTCTCTCACGTAAGTATTAAAGTTCCTCTATCTGCTAACTGCATCCCAAAAGATGACACTTTGCTGTTACCTACTGATACTATTAAAAATAAATCTAATGAAACTGACGATGTAGTCGATGATTTAGATGGAATTGCTGAAATTGAAGAGAAATTACGTAAATTCAGCGAGTACGCAGAAGACGTAATATGCTATATTTCTGGTGCTGTTGTTAAGATGATTAAACCAAAAATTATATGTAAAAAGTGTCTCAAAAGCATTGAACTGGGGAACAGTCAACCATACTCATCTTTACAAAGAAGAAAGATTTACGGATCTATGGTGTCAGCGTCCAAAGATGTTATTGAAGTTTGCAAAGTAGCAGAGGTTGTTTTTCGGTCTCAAATTAATTTTTTAAATAATAATATACTTGAAAAAATGATTTTATTATCATTTCGTCAACTGCCTCAGTCAATTTTTGCAACTAATCATGTTTATGATCAGTCACCATTAGCTGACCATCGATTACAAATAATTAAATTAATTTTAAGAAAATACTTCACAATAAAATTGCATTATAGAGCTGCAAATTAAAAAAAAGGGGAAGAAAGAATAAGAATAAGAAATAATAAGTTGGTATTATTCAAACACCAATAATTGTTATTTTTTTATTTGCATTATTAATTGTTGTAATCTTTTTTCCTCATTATATTTAATATTTTTTTGATTTTTTTACGTTATTTATTGTTTGTTTATTACATTATTTTTTTATACAATTAGCGATTTTAACTTTGTCAAAGTATAAAAGTTGTATAAATGCAGATATGTTAATAAATAATATTGAGTACCTAATATTGGCTTTTAATTTACAGATTTATAACTAAACGTAATCTTAGTTTTAAATAAAATAAAGCAGATGAATCGATAGTATTGAGTAATATTGGCTTTTAATTTACAGATTTAAAAAAAATAATCTTAAATAAAAAAATTGTAATCAGCAGAGGAATCGAACCCGGAACACATAGTACCGAGAGCAAATACATTAACTCTTGGCTATCACATAACTTTATAAAATATTCACTTAAGTGGTTTTTAAAATGCGACCCAACCCCTCTTGTGTTTTGAAATTAGTAGTGGGAAAGACACGTGGTAGATAAACTCCGCCCATTAGAAGGAGATGTAGGGACTGCTCGTATATTTTTTCTCTTTTGCTCACCAGGAACGTGTTATATTTACAATCAGCAGTCTAGGTATTATATGTCTATGCGTTTCCTTTGATAAGTAACCCTAAGTACACAAAAGTTTCAAGCTCTTGATTGTGTCGCAATTTTAAATTGAAAATAGCCAAAGTGATCATATAGTGAAATTAACCTTTATTGGTTGTTACAACCAGAAAAATGAATGGTTTCAAAGAAAAATCAGATTCATTAATGAATAATAATATCGAAAATAATCCTAACGAACTGTTATCTAATATTAAAACCGAAGAAATTGAAATTGAAGAATGTAATCTCGAATTCCAAAAGTCTCCGCGGCACTTGGTGTCTAGGGTATTTACCTCTTCTCCTGGGGTTTTATGTAAATTCTGTACGAAATCAGTGCACACTTGGTACTCGGTGGTTTTTTTGAGTCGCTAAATACGATTATAATAATAGCGATGGTGTTCGAAACACCTGGTGCTTAAGACGGACCTCGTCTACAGGAATTTTATGCAAATTCGATACACACGGTACTAGGAGGTTTTTGGAGTCGCTTACCACGAATATCATATAGAAGTATAACTTCTGCAAGCAGTCCCACTGACTGCCACACTAGTTTTTTTTTATTTTCCTTAAATTTGGTTTTTAATTTTCAAAATTTGAAAATTTTGAAAAAAGCACGGGGCGAAGCGTTTTTTCGAAAAATCCTACAAAACTTCTGAAATAACGTCGATAATGATTATTGGTGTTGTTTTTAAAATCTTTCTACTTTCTACCATAGAACCAACTTATAATTTATTGTAAAAAACTCTAATCCAGTTACCGACAGTTACAGACTTACTTATTACTAATGAAAATTTTGGTTTTTTATTATAAATATTGTAACGGGATAACCGTAGAGGAAGGGACCTTCATTTAAAAGATTGTTATTGACAATTGATTTTTATAAACTTCTAAAAACACTGACTAGATTAAATAATGTTTCTAGAAAGTTCCAGAATGTTCATTTGTAGTATATAAGGGGATGTATGGGCAGTTAACGGCAGTTCAAGTTCAAATATTAACAAGAGTTCTGTGTATTTTAACAATTTTGTAAATAAAATTTTGATAAAGTCCTCATAAGTCTTTCAATTTTATCAAATTTTGATAACAAAGTGTCAAAATTAATCAAAAATGTAATCGTCGAAATATTAGTAGATTTCTAAATTTATTGTAAAAAACGATAATCTAGTTACCGACAATTACAGATTTGCTTATTTTTGATAAAAATCTTGTTGTTTTGGTAAAAATATTATCAAATTTTGATAAAAAAGTATCAAAATTAGTCAAAAATGCATTTTTTTTGAAAAATATACGAGGATGATCGAAATATTTGCAGATTTCAAAATTAATTATAAAAAACTATAATCTAGTTACCGACAATTACAGATTTGCTTATTTTTGATAAAAATCTTGTTGTTAAGCACCCCATCCAATGCAAAATTGACAAATTTAATCAAAATTGTATTCGTTAGCGTTAGGTCCGTATTGGTCCATTATTTTAATTGATAAATAATTTATTTTATTTGTTTTATTCTTAATTATAAAATAAATAAAACCTGCGCATGCGCACATCAGACACAAACAGCTCGAAATTTAAATTGGTATCGTTTCATGTACCTTGTATTAGTGCTTTGAATATAAAACATCTATTAGTGCATAATACAGACATATAAAACAAATCTCGTGAGAATGATCCTCGAACAACCTGAAGTTGTAAGAAGATCTTAGAAAGTAGTACTTACTAATACGTCGATGTTTCCTTGACTATGTAAAAGACCATGTGAGAGAAGAGACCGAAAGCTGTCAAAAGTTCAATAGTATATTTAAGGCACTATAAACATAGGTATTATCGTCAGCCATGTTTTGTCCAATGTCAACCACAAAACTAGAGATAATAGAACAGATGTGTTGAAGCCTAATATAAAGTTGGCAACAAGTTCCGACATCAGCGCACCATGTTTTTGTTTAAAATTTTACTTTATCACCCTTTTTATGCTTAAAGTACCTTAAATTTATTTTAAACTAAAACCGCTAATAGTACTTACTCTGTTACTATACCGTTATAAGTACTTTTTCGCTTTTCGCACTACCAGCTAGTTTAGTTCCCATTTTCACCACAAAATACGATTGCACGTGTCTCTTTAAGTTGTCTATGGTCTGACACGTAAATTGATTGACATTGGAATAAAAATGGCTGATGATAATACCTATATCTATAGTGCCTTAGTATATTGTAAAACAAGTGTTACAATGACAGAGGTTTCGTAGTACGAGTTCAGTTTGTGAAACGAACCGCGAAGCGGTGAGTTTCGCAAAGAACGAGTACTACAAACCGTCATTGTAATTCGAGTGTTTTACATACTATTTTTTATAATGAACTTTAAAAAGTATAAAAAAAATAAAATAAGAGTTTTTCGAAACATTTATTTATGTTGGCAATCTTGACAGTTTTGACACTTGTCAGTTTTAATGATTTTAAATTAGAATGTTTGTCAAATTTGTATAAAATATTCCGAATTTAGCAATAACGCTGATAATGTAGTTAATAATTTACTACAACATGCTTCTTGATTTACTACCTGAACTCTTTCGTTGAAAATCAGTGCAGTGCAACCAATTGTGTAAAACAAAAAGTTACCAAAAACAGTGTTACAATGAAGTGTCGAAATCTTTAAATATATGTTTTATATTCAAAGGTCGAAATAGAAACTTTGTGAACGTGAATTATAAAAAAGTCGTTAGTGTCAAGACCAAATAGAATATTCCTTTTATAAAATTATACTGTCTTTTATAAAATCCGATGAAGTGTAAAGTACAAATACAAAGTTTGTAGGTTTTATTTATGGTCGATTATTATATACCAGGTAGGTACATATTTAATTTTTTATTGTATATCCTATAGTAAATAAAACTACCTTTTTGCAGGTTACAAACTGCACAACATTTCAAATTGATATCGTGATGACTGGAAGTACATATTCAAACTGTCGACACAGAAATCTCACTATAGAAATGTCGATTTCAGGGAATCAAATCTTTTAATTAGGAACAGAACAAGTTACTGAAAGCAAGAAGTAGTTATTCAAAGTAGAAGATTTGCCCGGATAAATAGCAGCTATACATAGTCAAAACGATAATACAACTAAAAGACAGAAAAAAATATGTTAAACACAGAAATTTAAATCGTTAAGCTTAACTTACTGATTACAAAAAAAAAATAATAATGAGTTCTCAATATTAATAATTATAAATATAAAATAAGAGTTTTTTTCTTATTGTTAACAAGTTATATCAATTGTTCTACGATGTATTTGGTAAAAAAATCGGATTATTTAATTTAATAAATTTAAAAAAAAGTTAGTGTTAAGTGCAATTATTATTATATTACTATGCTATTAATGTCATATTAAATTATCAATATAATATTTATGCTGCTCGTTAAAATTGAAAAAGTAGATAAACACGTAATAAAAAACAAACTGATTTTAGTTTTTAAACAAATTGAATATCTCCGCCGTTTATGACTCGATTAAAAATTTATGTACGCCACTTGAAAGCTGGTAAAAAATACACATTTAAAAAGAAAAAAGAAGTTTCTAGGACCATTAGAAACGGAGATAGATTTTTTTTTATCATAGAGCAATTGTTTACGAACATTAAGAACTGAAAATTCAACAATTTGTTTATAAAATCTTAATATTTAATTTAAAATCAAATTAGCTTTAATTCATTACAAATAAAATTTTTGTGAGCTTGTTAAACTTAAGATGTTTTTAGCAACTTCTTATTGAGTCGCGGTGAGGATAACTTTTCTCTTTTAGTGAAAAGCGAAAACAGAAGTTTAAAACTGCGCGCGTTTAAATTTTGCTAATCTCGACCGTAGAACCTTCTTTTTTTTTAATCTGGGGTAGCTCATCGAGAAAATAATGTGTGGCTAGGTTACAACCCCTCAAAACCACACCCAACACCTTAAAAAAATAATATTTTTTTGCATATTTTTTTTTTTGATTGACTTCTATTATCTATGAAATTAAAAATTTGTTTGAATAATGACTAGCACCCCTTTACCCACAAAATAAATGAAGGGTATATATGATATTTGAATTAAAATTTTTTCGCGGTGTTGTTTGAGTACTTTTATTTATATGCGCAAGTTCTAGTTTAGAATGTCTTCACCAGGCATCTAGATATTTTTTCAAATATGTAAATAAACAATTATTTTTACCTACAAATACTTTAATATTTTAAAATTTCCTATTTCCACAATAAAAAGAAAATAATCAATATTTTGCGGCTCTGCCTCGGCTAATAATTAACCTGCGATTTTCGGTATTCTTTATTTTGACTCCCTAGTTACATAATATAATATTGTATGAGTTTTATAGTTTAAATATTTTGTACAACTTTCTAGAATATGCACTAGTTATAATAAAAAAATAATTGGGATAGGTTTGTTGCATAAGGGTAAAAAAGGTGCAAGCCATTATTAAAACAAATTTTTAATTTTATAGAATACATAGAAAATAAAAGTTAACAAAAAAAATATTAAAGATTTTTTTAATGGGGTTTGGGGGTTGTAAACTAGCCAGACATTATTTTCTCGACGAGCTAACCCAGATTTAAAAAAAGAAGGTTCTACGATGTCTTGAAGTCGAGATATTGCAAATTTTTAAACGCGTGCCGTTTTGAACTTCTGTTTTCGCTTTTCACCAAAAGAGAAAAAGATATCCTCACCACAACTCAATGGCAACCTGCATTAACTTTACTGCAAATAAAATCAACTAATGTTCATTCAAATTTGTGGATATACTCCATTATTTTTTATTTCCTCGCGTATTTATGATTTTAGAACTTTAAATAAAAATACAAACCATTCAACATTTATTTTTCAAAAACAAAATTTAAATAATTAGTAAAAATTTGTCTCTACTCGAGCCATTGCATCCTTTCTTCTTTTGTCATCAGAATGTAAACAATTACAATAAAAGAATTAATTAAATACTAAAGAACCTGTTAAATACAAATCAAATGATAATTACCTAGAAACACAATAAGTTTATGTTCTTTACAATAATTTGTTCCGTTATTATCTAAAACAGTGTTCTTCAACCTTATCTTAATAAAGGGCCAAATTTTTACTTTGGGTGGGCTTGAGGGCCGCATTGATGTACATATGTATATTGTGTGTATATAGTATAAATACATATTATATGATCATTCTGTGTCATGTTAAGGTTAAAAGAAATAACATGATTTTGGTTTAAAGCTTATATTGTTTGAAAACGACAGTCGATCAATATTGATACATAGGTATAATTATAATTAAAAATGTAACAAAGACGCTAAAAAGGACTGACATTGATAATTTAAGTTCCATCTATAAGTACTTACTAAGTGTCGAAAATAAACTTCTCCCTAAAGTTTCTGAAAAAGTACTTGTTTCATATGTCTACAAAAATTGTCATAAAGTAACCCTTGCTATTATCTACAACTTTATTTAAAGAAAATCATAATAACAATAAGCAAACTAACTACTTAGCCAAAAAAATAAACTGAAATCTATTTAGCAATAATAAACTAAATAAGCCGTCTAAGTTATAAAGCTGTTTTTGGGTTGATGTTTTTCATAACTGCTTCTTGGGACCTAAAATAAGAATTTAACAATGAGACTAATATGAAAGTAATTATCATATTAACGATTTTATCACTGTTAATTGTTGAGTTAACTAATGTTTTCATTTCTGCCTTGACACTTGACACTAATGACTTTTGGCAGCTTTCGGTCTCTTCTCTCACATGGTCTTTTACATAGTCAAGGAAACATCGACGTATTAGTAAAGACTACATTCGCAGATCTTCTTACAACTTCAGGTTGTTCGAGGATCATTCTCACGAGATTTGTTTTATATGTCTGTATTATGCACTAATACAAGGTACATGAAACGATACCAATTTAAATTTCGCGCTGTTTGTGTCTGATGTGCGCATGCGCAGGTTTTATTTATTTTATAATTAAGAATAAAATAAATTATTTATCAATTAAAATAATGGACCAATACGGACCTAACGCTAAAGAATACAATTTTGATTAAATTTGTCAATTTTGCATTGGATGGGGTGCTAAAGTGTAGTTTTTTTTTACCCAAAATTAAAAAAATTATTTATGAAAAAACTAAAGGGGACCTAACGAAAAAATTGTGGGACCTTAAAGGACCTAACGGGGACCTATCGATTAAGGTCATTTTCGACCCAAAATTCCATGGATGGGGTGCTAAGTTTGCATAGGTTGGATGCTCGAAATAATTGCAGATTTCAATAATCGAATAACTGTCACAAGAATCAATTCGATTCTTCTTCTTTTTTGGTTTAGAGTCAAGTAATGTCAATGAAATATTAATCTGTTTATATTTATAACATCCTTTGTTATTTTTATATAAAAACTAAAAAATAAATATTATTTATTTATTTTTAATGTAAATTTATCGATATTTTGTTAAAATATGACATTTTTTTTTGTACAAATATCAAAATTCATAATCTGTGTATAATTCTTCTTTTTTGATGGAATCGTATTAGAATCAAGAAATAAATTTATATAACCTCAATTCTATTTTATCAATTATTAGAAGTCCAGTCATTGTTTTATAGATGGCGCACAAATCATTTTTATTGTTAAAAAATCAAATTTAGTGCCTAAAATTGCTTAAAATCATTAAAAAAAAGTGTAAAAGTGCTTAAAAAAGGAATAAAAACAGTGTAGAAATAACAAATAAGTGTTTAATTTTGTTAAAAGGAACGTACTTTTATTGACATAATTGACATTGAAATTTTCTAATAAAAATAATTTGTGCGCCATCTATAAGACAATGACAGGACTCTTAACCTTAAAATAAAAGTGAAAAGTGTTTTTAGGTTATACTGGTGTTGCTGATTGTGAATTTGGCTGTTATTTTGGTAAAAATTGATCGTTTGTAAGTGTTTGTTTTTTATAAAACTGTTTATTAGGATGTGTTTATGGATTTTGTTTAAAAATTTTGATTATAAAATCAGTTTTTTTATGTGAAATTTGCATTCTTGTTAAAGGGTATTTCAAAGTATAGATTTTCTTGTTTTTGAACTAAACTTTGGTTTTTTTATTAAATTTTTTTATATAAAATCGGTTATTATTGTGTATTTCTTCATTTTATGTAAAAGTTTCATCACCACAATTAGTTTTTTTTTGGTAAATTATAAATGTTTTATTTGTTCAACATTTCACAGTAAAGTACACAAACAAAAATCTTAAATGCTATAACTTAGAATCTAGAATATAATATATCTCCGAAAGTGGGTCCGAATGAGGAAAAGTTCCCATGACGGAGACGGCATTTCCTCGCTGGATTGCAATTCCAATTCGCTGTACCAAGTAGGATCGAGAACGTGGTTCCCCGTTCTGATGTGCTAAAATTCCTCCTAGTTTATTAGTGAAGGCAATAGCTTCGTCACACCAAGGACCCATTGATTCCACAGCAAAAGGTAGAAAGATCATATTTTGGTCCACTATTCCACTGTACTTCCTCATCTTGGCAAGAGCTGCATTCTTCGCCACCAAACCTGCTTCTTTTTCTGAGTATTTAATGTGTGAGGGTGCTAAAGTATCTGAGCAGGTTGCATCCCATACCAGGCATTGTCCATTTTGCCAGGGGATTAAGGTCATCCCATCAGCACGTTTTCCATCATCTTTAGATAGTCCAACAGGTTCTAAACGGGAAGGAATCTTTGCGGAGGATAGAGCCCGAGAAATAATTGAATTAATTTCTTGGTGACGAAAATAACGACCAGCACTTTTTGAGCAATTCAACCCGTGGTGTCCAAAGGCATCTACTTCTTCTCCACAGGTGCATGTGTGAGCAGAGCATATCTTGCATCCGAGTCGTAAGCCCATCGAGATTCGGAACGTATTATTGTCCAGGACGGTACCAATAGCACGAGAGGGGAGAGCCAGTAACCATGCATTGGATTCAGATCTTTCCAGAGCTAAATGAATAGCCTTTGCCTTATCCGAAGAAAAGGTAGTGGTGTTAGCTATCCTGTTCAGATTTATAGTGTCCCATTGTTTTTGAATAAACGGTGATAGTGGAATGTTGGGTTCTGGGTTCAAAGAGTTCCAATTGCTCATTGCTTCTTCAAAATATGAAATTTGTGGCCTGTCGGAATCGGGAAGATTTAACATCATGTTGACAAGCTTGGAAACTCCGTATACAGAAGAGAGAAAAGCAGGTAGGCAGAGGTCTTCAACTCTTCGTACTCCAATACCACCGCGAGAGACAGGAAGTGTGGCTTTATTGTAAGCTTCTGGTGTGAGTTGACAATTCATTAGATGTTCCAAAGTGAGCTTGATAAGCTCATCAAATTTTATTAAAAAATTTCGATACTTCCATGTGGGGGTTGTCCTGAGAAGATAGGTGAGTTTTGGTACAGCGAAACAATGACGAAGTAAGTAGTAAGCTATGTGGACATTTTTCAGATCTTTCAGTCGTTGAAAAAGCAGGGTCAGCTCGTCCAATTTCCTATCTAGTATGTCTTGACATGAGACATCTGTGATGGGAGCTCCAAGAAGATCAACATCTGACAGTATTTTGATTCCGGGGCTAAGTGATTCGAACTTCTCAATAAAATGATTTTTTCATTAAAATTTCTTGTATAAAATCGTTTATTACGACTCTTTCTTGGTTTTCTACAAAAATCCGGCGTTAAAATCATTTTTTTGGGTGTAAAATTACATTTTTGTATGTGAGGTTAGAAAATTCTGATTTTTGTAGTTTTTGGGGTAATTTTCTAGTTTTTTTTTGTTAACTTTCTATGACAAAATCTTTTATAAAGGAGTTTCTTGGTTTTTTTATAAAAAATCGTTTTTCCTTGTACACAATTTCCGTTTTTGGTTGTGAGGTTAGAAAGTTTTAAATTTTTGTAGTTTTTGGGGTAATTTTCTAGTTTTTTGAGTAATTTCTTTTAATAAAATCGATTACTAAAAATGATTCTTGGTTTTTCTATAAAATTCAGGCGTTAATATCAGTTTTTTTTATGAAATTTGCATTTTTAGATGTGAGGGTAAAAATTTTCGAATTTATACCTATGTTGTTGGGATAATTTGTTATATGTTAATTATTTATAAAATAATTTTCCAATATATTTCAGCTGAAGAAAGTTCCATAATGGATGTTACCAAAGAAAAATCAGAAGCTGGAATTAAAATGGAACAAATTGAAATTTTTAATGAATTTGGTAAGATCAAATTTTATCATTTTTAAACATTTTGTGTATGGAAAATGTATAAAAAATTGTTGAAAGTTACAGATTTAAAAAAAGAAAAAACAGAATTATTCATTAAATAAAACACAAAAATAACGAAGTATCAATTTAAAAAAATATTTATATTTTTAATTTCAGGTGAGAATAGTAATAAAGGAAAGATAATAGATAATTTTGTAATAAAAGGAGAAAAATTAGAAATTGTTCACTGACAAGATTGACAGTTGATAGTTTGAAATTTTGGTGTTCAAAATGACAAAATTGACATTTGACGTTATATTGTTAATTTAATGACGGTTGACTGTCAAAAATAGTGAATATTTTGTTTACTGATAAGATTGACAGTTTATAGTTTGACATTTTAGTGTGAAAAATGACAAAATTGACATTTGACGTTATATTGTTAATTTAATGACAGTTGACTGTCAAAAATAGTGAATATTTTGTTTACTGACAAGATTGACAGTTGATAGTTTGACATTTTAGTGTGAAAAATGACAAAATTGGCATTTGACGTTATATTGTTAATTTAATGACAGTTGCCTGTCAAAAATAGTGAATATTTTGTTAACTGACAAGATTGACAGTTGATAGTTTGACATTTTAGTGTGACAAATGACAAGATTGACATTTGACGCTATATTGTTAATTTAATGACAGTTGACTGTCAAAAATAGTGTATATTTTGTTTACTGATAAGATTGACAGTTGATAGTTTGACATTTTAGTGTGACAAATGACAAGATTGACATTTGACGTTATATTGTTAATTTAATGATAGTTAACTGTCAAAAATAGTGAATAAAACACAAAAATAACGAAATATCAATTTAATTTTTTTTTATATTTTTAATTTCAGGTGAGAATAGTAATAAAGGAAAGACAATAGATTATTTTGTAATAAAAGAAGAAAAATTAGAAATTGTGGACGAACCAAAAGCCGAAATGCATTGTTTCGATGAGATGGAAATAAGTAAGCTCATATATAATTAATTATATTTTATAACATTTTACCTTCAAATCTTGGAAATTGGAAAAAGTTTTTTTTTTGTTTTTTCGAAAAATCGTTATATTTTATTTGTTTTTTTTTTTATTTGTTGTGAAATTTAAAGTGTTTTTGAATTAGTATCAAATTTCTGATTGAATGGAAAAAAACTGCATTTTCATATCTTTTTTGGTCTTTAAGATATGAGAAATTGGTTTTTGAATATATGAAAAATTTGAAAAAAAGCACGGGGCGGGGCTTTTTTTCGAAAAATCCAACAGAACTTTTGAAATAACGTCGATAATGATTATAGGTGTTGTTTTTAAAATCTTATAAAACCAACTTATTTGTATATCGTTCCAATAGACACTTTTTAATACATTCAAATAGTTCTCCTCCTTTCTTCTACTCTTCATATTGAATTTTAGTGTTTCATAAAAAACAAATATTTTGACCATCCTCGTATATTTTTCAAAAAAAAATTGCATTTTTGACTAATTTTAATACTTTTTTATCAAAATTTGATATTTTTACCAAAAAACCAAAATTTTTATTAAAAATAAGCAAATCTGTAATTGTCGGTAACTTGATTATAGTTTTTTACAACAAATTCAGAAATCTGCAAATATTTCGACCATCCTCGTATATTTAAAAAAAAATGCATTTTTGACTAGTTTTAATACTTTTTTATCAAAATTTGATAATATTTTTACCAAAAACCAAAATTTTCATCAAAAATAAGCAAATCTGTAATTGTCGGTAACTTGATTATAGTTTTTTACAACAAATTTAGAAATCTGCAAATATTTCGATCATCCTCGTATATTTTCCAAAAAAATTGCATTTTTGACTAGTTTTTATACTTTATTATCAAAATTTGATAATATTTTTTCCAAAAAACTAAAATTTTTATCAAAAAATAAGCAAATCTGTAATTGTCGGTAACTAGATTATAGTTTTTTACAACAAATTTATAAATCTTCAAATATCTTTGACATCTTTCAATATTTTTGTAATATTTTTGACCGATTTATAAATCTTCATATATCTTTGACATTCGTCAATATTTTTAGTTTTTTGGTCAATATTTAACATTCTTTACTTAATTTCTTAATATCTTAATCAACAATCATGTAAAAAAATCTGTGAATTTACTTATAATATATTAACATTAGTTTATCTTTGATTTTAGTTGAAAAACAACCCAACAAAAGTAAAGAACCGAAATTGGAATATGAAAACCCTCAACAATTTGTAACAGTGGCCATGAATAATTCTTTAATTAATTCTTTCAATACTAAAAGTGAAAATGAGATTTCAAATCATGAGTTGAATCTTGAAGTTGACATTAAAAAAGAACTATTACACACTACAATTGATTTACCGGATTTTAAAATGGAATTTGAAGATTTTGATGAAGAATTAAATTCAGAGCGGGGCATCAATAAAGATTCCACTAAACAGGAACCAAGTTGTAAAAATACTGGCGACAAATATAAATGTAAAATTTTTTAAAAAATCCATTAATCTAAAAAGGCATATTAGAACTCACACTAACGAGAAATCTTTCAAATGTAAAATTTGCTCGAAATGTTTCACACAATTCGGTCATTTAAAAACTCATATTAGAACTCACAATAACGAGAAACCTTTCAAATGTAAAATTTGTTCGAAATCTTTCACACAATCCACTCATTTAAAAACTCATATTAGAACTCACAATAACGAGAAACCTTTCAAATGTAAAATTTGTTCGAAATCTTTCACACAATCAGGTAGTTTAAAAAGTCATATTAGAACTCACACTAACGAGAAACCTTTTAAATGTAAAATTTGCTCCCAGTGTTTCACAGTATCAAGTAACTTGAAAAGTCATATTCGAATTCACACTAACGAAAAACCTTTTAAATGTGAAATATGTTCAAAATGTTTCAGACATTCCTATAGTTTAAAAAAACACCCACATTGATAAAAACAACGTAACATAATGTTGTAAATAAACTTATAATTCAACTAAATAAAAGTTATTTTTTTCATATCCTCCAATTTTTCTCTTTTAGATCCTTTTAGATTTATTTTATCAATCAACCTCAACTTCTATCTTCCAATATCATATTTATCTACTCTTTTATTCCACATAATTCGCATCCCAATCAACAGGGAAATCCACCGATACTGTCCTAGAAATTATATCAAATCAAATCCAAAAACGTTTATTTATAAATTTTAAAATACATCTTACAGCAACAATAGTAGATAGATAAGTAGATAATTCTCATAAACATTAGGGTAAAAAAGTCACATATTGATAAAAATAGTCATATATTTGTAAAAGAAAAGTCACATATTGGCGCAATGTGAATAACGTTTACTTGTGCTCCTATTTTATTGTCAACTGTTAAGTAAAAATTGACCAATTTACCAGTAAAAAAGAATCTACTAACAACTATTAGTGGCCAAAGATTAGTTTTATAATAGTATAAAGTTCGAGATCTTCGGGAAAAGTGAGAAAACGTGAGTTTTTCTTTGAAGTAAACATGATGGAACACACGCGCAGGTGCACAGCAGGAAGATATCAAAAAGGAAGTAAACAACAAATTTCAAAAACTTGAAGCAAACTTTAACAAAAAATTGGAGCAGTTTAAGAGTGAACTAACCTTGAAAGGGTCCAACGATGATCTATTTCACCGATTCCAAGAATTTGGAAAGGAGACTGCCGAGTCCTTAAAAAATGTTAAATGCGATATTCAAAATAAATTAGACAGCTACGAATCCATCATGGACGACGTCGCACAAAAATCACACAATAATTGTTTACTTATTCACGGTATCCCAGAAATACAAAATCGTAACAATAATGAACAAATTAAAATTCTATACAAAATTGTAACACAATTAATTTCCAAAAAAATAGGTGTTCCCATTCAAAAAAGCGATATATCGATCTCTTATCGCTTAGGAAGGTGGGCGACCGGCAAACAAAATCAAAACAAACCACGACCAGTAGTTGTACGAAGTGGCAACTGTGAATAAAAATAAACTATTGACTATTTACAATTTAAAATGAAAACAATACTAATACGGTCAATATTTAAAATTAAACAAAGGAGAGATCATAGTGTTTAAAGGAACAAGGAATTGTTTTTAGAAAGTTTTTTATATTTTCACCGTGATCTTTGTCTCTCTGTCATTCCGCGGAATTTTGTAATCGAATTTAAACCTATTTCCCGACTACCTAGAGCTCTGAAATTTTCAGTATAGCTAAGATCTGGATGACAATGCATGTTTCAAGTGTGTTTAGGCATATACATTAATTTCGAAATTTATACTGAATTGATATGAAATATGATATAAATTGTGTATACAGTTGGGTCCGTGGTTCTTTACCCGTGCGTCACTAAATACCTGGCGAGATAAAACACATACTTTTAATCTAGCGTCATTGTCTGTCACGCATGAAACTAAAGACAAAACAGCTACCGCATGTTATTAAGTTGCAATTTCCGACTTACTTCGTATGCTCTAAATGATGACGCACGGGTAAAGAACCACGGACTCAACTGTACATGTTATCATTTTGAAAGTTTTTAAATATGTCGTTCGTAGCCTAGTTGATTAAGCGTCGGATATGAATCAAGGTGACAGTTCTATTATGTTATCATAATGGGATCGACTACGGGATAGAGAATTTTTTTTTTTTTGTTTTACATGTGACAACAGTAATTATTATTTTAACTGTTAATAAAATAACTAATTCAGAAAATTTTTAAAAATTTTAGACTATACTGTTGACTATGCCGTAATCTATCTTGTAAAGCGCTATTTGCCAAGGGAGTAATAATTTAATAATAGTAATATGACTTATAAATCACCAAAAAAAACTTTCTACTATAAAAAGTTCTTTTATAAATTGTAACGTAAAAATACCCTTGGCTAGCTCCAGAGTGTCGTGACTTTCCTGCTGTGTTTTTGCCTAATTTTCCCCAAACAAGTTTTAAAAGGGCGCCAAGTACAGAGATACAAATAAAATACTTAGATCAGTTTAAAATGGTTTATTTCTAAAAATTCTGATTAGTAATTTTGACAGTTAACGAAAATTAATTAATTCTCTTATCTTTGTTTTTTATCGGTGGCTTGAAAACGGAGTATCTTAAGCACGTGTTGTAGAAGGTTGATTTCCAATGGAGGACTTCTAGCTGAATTTTCCAAGCTTCTACGCAGTGGACTTAGGAAACAGCAACGGGAAGGAATTTCCTTTCGGCTTTTCTACCCGGAAAATCAGAACTGCAACGGACTATCTCCGATGAAACCTCTCGTCGAAATCTTAATATAGTTCTTTGCAAACCAATAATAGGGTCCTTCTTCTAGTTTGCAATAACCCTGTCAATAAAGTTGGAATCAAAACTCCGAATTTTCAAATACTATTTTTCGAACACAATCGCTATAAGTCTCTCCAAATTTCGAGAAAAAATTAATTATCTTTTATGTATAAATAATAAAATACCACAAAAACTGACCTTGAATTGAATTTAGCAATTGTATTCGAATATTTACAATGTTAGTAAAATAGATAAAATATTATATTCACCGCATTTTGGATTAATTTAACTATTAAATTTAAAACCAAAGTAATAAGGAACTTACCAGAGACAGAAGGGCAAAGATGGTCGGAAACTCTGAATTTCTTAAAAATTCAACATTAAAATGAACGAAATATAATCAAAAATTAACTACGAAACCACGACTCTCCTTCCACTTTGCAGTCTCCCACTCGTTTCAACGCCAAAACAATAGATAATTTAAAAATATTTATAGTCCAGGAGAATTGTTCGAAAATTAACGATGCAATCGTTACAAAATTGTGATTATTATTTATTTATTTAGTTTACTGTACTTTAAGTTACCTACCTATAACAATTAATAGATTATTTTGTTTATATATTATTCTGTTAATTAGGTTTAGTTAAAGTTAGCTTAAGTATTTCTTTCTTTTTCGTTCTTTCAGAGATATATAATTTTTTTTTCTAATCTAATCTCAGAAAAATAGTATAGCAGAAAAATAGGTGTGGAAAATGTCAAACTCTTAAAATAACATTGTATCGTTTGGTCACCTTAATATAAGGTCTCTTTTATCCCATTTGGCAGATTTGGTAGACATTGTAAGGGAAAAGGATTTCTTGGTGATGGCTTTGACGGTAAGCTGGTTAAACGACAAGGTTTTAAATAATTGTCTAGAAATTAAGGGTTACAAACATTTTCGAAACGACAGGGCCGCGAGAGGGGGCGGTATTTTGGTATATATAAAAAATCATGTTAATTGCGAAATTATAGATTTTGCAACAATATCAAACAGCAATATTGAACAGTTATGGCTTAAATTTAAAATAAACAATAAAACAATCTGTTGTGGTACCATCTACCGACCCCCGAAAGGTAATGTAAGGTCGTCTTTAGAGCAGCTGGAGGAAACGGTTTCAAAATTGATTCCTGAGGTGGATGAATTAATTTGTATGGGGGATGTCAACATTGATCTATTAAATAACAATAACCTTAGCAGTTTATTTAATGCCTATAATTTATCAGAAATTGTCTGTCAGCCAACCCGAATTAAACAAAACAGAGCATCTCTTTTGGATCCAATATTTGTTTCATGTCCTAATGTTGTCAAAGAATCTGGTATAATTAACTGTGATCACATTAGTGATCACCACTTAGTATATTTCAATTTAAATATTAAAAAACAAAAAACTTACTCAAAATTAATTACGCACAGGGAATTTTCAAATTTTAATTTTCAGGAGTTTGAAAAAACGGTTCAAGAAAAGCCCTGGTATAATGTATTTCGTGCGAAAGAAATAGACGACAAAGTAGATATTTGATCTAAGATAATAATAAAATGCTTTGAGAAACACGCATCCTTTAGGCAGATTAGAGTATCGAAGTCTCCAGCTCCTTGGTTAACCGACAACTTAAAGTATATAATGAAACAGAGGGACAAAGCTTTAACTGAATATAAAAAACATAAAAGCGATGGTAATTGGGCTGTGTATAAGGAGTTAAGAAACAGGGTACTGACAGCAACAAGACAAGAAAAAAAACATTACATAAATCAAAATATCGAACAACACAAATTTAGTTCAAAAAAAACCTGGCAAGCTCTAAAAAATATAAACGTTAAATCTAATTCATTATCGGTTATTGCTACAAACTTATGCAATCCGGAAGATATTAACAAATACTTTTTATCGGTAAATAAACAAGACTACGACTGCTCAGAACTGACTACTTACTTTAATAACAATACTTACAAAGACAATTTAAATTTCAACTTTAAACTAGCAACTCTTGAAGAAATACAAAATGCAATTAACGAAATTAAATCAGATGCGATAGGAACCGATGGAATATCGATAAAAATGATTAAATTATGTACTCCTCACATAAACCAGTATATTTTACATATCATTAATTGTTGCATTGAAAAACCATACTTTCCATCCAATTGGAAATGCGGGCTAGTAAAACCTTTTCCCAAAGTTAACAATCCCGAATTTTACTCAGACCTGCGCCCAATTACTATTTTACCTGCACTCTCAAAAATTCTCTATAAACAAATTTATAGTTTTTTTAATGACAATTATATTTTTAATAAGAATCAATTAGGATTTAGAAAATCATACGGTACAGTTACAGCATTGGCCCACGTAGTCGACGATCTATTCAGAGCTTGGGATGACAATAAAATAACAGCAATGATCCTACTAGACTACTCAAAAGCTTTTGATAAGTTAGACCAACAATTATTATATTCTAAATTAAAATATTATGGATTTGACAATAAGTCAGCAGATCTTATTCACTGGTACTCTACAAAAAGAAGACAAATGGTTGAGGTTGAGAACAGACAGTCAACATCATCATTCCTTTTGACTGGTTTACCCCAGGAATCAATTTTGTCTCCTCTTCTCTTCTTGATTTATACAAACTCTATTTTAGATAGCATTGCTGATGTTGAAGCTCATGCATTTGCCGATGATACAGGGTTGTATACATCGTTTACATCAGCCGATCTACAGATGGCTATCACGTCTTTGCAAAGCAATCTTGATACAATTTATGACTTCTCAAAAAAACATAATCTATCTTTAAACCCGTCAAAATGCATAGTCATATTATTTGGTTCAAAGAAAAATAGGGAAATAAACGCCCAAATCGATTTTCATATAAACAATCAACCTATTGAAATAAAACAATCAACAAAATATCTAGGCATAGTTTTAGACTCGCAGCTAAAATTTAGTCTACAAGTAAATATGGTATTACAAAAAACCTATGGTGCACTTAAACTGCTCTATGCTAATAACGACTCACTGAGCCAAAATGTTAAAAAAAAACTTTGCGAATCATTAGTATTGTCTCACCTTAGTTATTGCAATTTTGTCTACGGTTTTGCTCTGGATTGCATAGATAAATCGCGTTTACAGAAAGTGCAGAATTATTGTTGTAGACTGATTTTTGGGCTGCGCAAATATGACAGAGTTTCAGCAAAAATTAAACAACTGCGATGGCTGAACATTGATTCTCGCAGAAAACTCCAGTGCCTTAATTTAACTCATAAAATAATCAAAACATTGACTCCTGATTATCTTAGCAATAAATTTATTCACAGGTATAAAATTCATAACCAGCATACTCGATCAAAAAATTTATTACAAATAAAAAAACATAAAACGGCTTTTTTTAAGAAATCCTTTTCAAATAATGCAGTTAAATTATATAATGCTTTGCCAAATGATTTATAGAACACAAGCATAAAATTATTTAAGAACAAATGCAAAAAATATTTACTAGAAACCACTTAAAACAAAATTATAACTTTTCTTATACAACTGTTATTTTATGCCATTACGATTTCTATCTTATTACGATTTTTTCTCTCGTTTTTCTGCTCCTTTCTACGTTCGTTTTAATACATATACTCTTTTCAATATCCTTTTTATCTCTTAAATTTGTTATAACTAATAATCTGATAATCAACATTAATTTTATAATAATCTAAGCACAAATAATGTAAACTATTGCACAAATGTAAAACAATGTTTTTTTATATTTAATTTATAAGGTTGTATAGAGTTAAGTGGTAGAATAGCTCTTTGCTAAACTTCGCTCTATATTTCCTTTTATATTTTAATAAAGCCGATTTATTATTATTATTATTATTATATTGGTAATAAGACACACATATTGGTATAGTTTATCCAAAACCACTTGAATAGGCGTGGTCAACGCACTTTTCAAATTTTCAAGAATTCTCTTCATGGGCGTACAGGTGTGAGTCGGGAAGTTAAAAGCAACATTAAATAAGATATTTTACTAGGTTCGTTCATATAATGACGTTCTTTTGAGTTTTCCCTGGTAAAATCGTAAAAATAATTCCTAT
The DNA here is from genome assembly GCA_964028335.1 of Altica lythri. Classification (NCBI taxonomy): domain Eukaryota; kingdom Metazoa; phylum Arthropoda; class Insecta; order Coleoptera; family Chrysomelidae; genus Altica; species Altica lythri. Next base: position 14,959 of record CAXIIO010000021.1, on the reverse strand, counting down.
CCAAGTTGGTCTAGTTATACTTTTGTTATGATTCTTATTCCTATGTTGATTTTAAATTACGGATCATATTGATTTTTATGATTTATTTTTTGAAGTTATACTTCTATTCGAACACCCTGTAGAAAAAGATTGTGTATAGTTAAATGGGAAAAATCATTGCATATGTAATGGTGAGTAAGAGAGAGACAGAAACACTTATAAGGTATATTGGTCGGTAAAAACAAAGATAAAATATATACCACATGTTATTAGTCACAACTATAAGTTATTTGAATACCGTTTAAACATTCAGTACATTGAAAAGGGATAGATATACAAAAAACAGTCTGAACTAAATATGAATATCATAGTGACGGACCACATGATTATTTGACAGATTATTTTATAATTCTGTCACGTAAGTATACATATAAAGTTTAGCATTTTATATTAATAATAATATTCAGTAATGAGTATTGTATTGTATTTTACCAATAGTGGAGGAAATAAAGCACCAAAACCTCCGAATTTTGTAACGTAAAATGGATCGGAATGCGTTTTTTTTTGCATTGGATTCGTTAAAGTATCAGGAAATTTGTCGCTATATTTATTAATGTAAAAATGGAAATTGCATTTCTGCGTTCGAAAAGTACATTCAGACAATAGAGAGAAAACTTACAACTCGGTAAGTATTGCTGAAAATGGGTTCAATTTATATACTCGGGGTTTTTGGAGTCGCTGAACACTAATATTACGATTCCAAAAGTCTCCGCGGCACTTGGTGTCTAGGGTATTTACCTCTTCTCCTGGTATTTTATGTAAATTCTGAATGAAATCAGTGCACACTTGGTACTCGGTGGTTTTTTTGAGTCGCTAAATACGATTATAATAGAATGTGCACACGGTACTAGGAGGTTTTTGGAGTCGCTTACCACGGATATGATATAGAAGTATAACTTCTGCCGGCAGTCCCACTGACTGCCACACTAGTTTTTTTTTACAATCATTTTGAAATCTGTAAATATTTCGACCATCCTCGTATATTTTTCGAAAAAAATTGCATTTTTGAATAATTTTAATAGTTTATTATTAAAATTTGATAATATTTTTAACAAAAAACCAAAATTTTCATCAAAAATTAGTAAATGTCGATCGATGAGGTTTGAATCTAAAACGATTCCATTAGAAACGAAGAATTATACACAGATTCTAAATTTTGACCACAGATTATATACTACTAAAGATTGGCAACTCTAGCCTTCCCTTTAAAACACCTTTCACTAGTGACGCTCGCGACCTGAGGTTGTACTAAGAGGCTCAATGGCACCAATTTTGAAATTAGCTTTAATTCAGTTCTAAATGAAACCGTTTGGGCAAAAGTGGTAAGACTTTAATTTTTTGTGTTTACGTTTTAATCTTGCAACGAGTCGATATATATGTTGGTTAAATACCTTTAAGTCGACGGTTTATATATATATATATATATATATAAATTTTCAAAAGCTGGTAATAGTGTGAGTTGATCATTCAATATAACAGATAATTATGGAAATTTTATATATATTTAATGTAGTTTTGAGATTGTTAAGTATTTTTATCATATTTCATATAATGCAATTTCAAACCTCGTAATTTACATTTTTGCAACTACAAAAGTATTCTGGATCTCTTAGTGTTGCATTGAAATAGTGGACATGGACAAAAAAAAAGAAATAACAAAAAATTTATTATACTTAATATTAATAGTTCATCAGTACAAAAGTGATATAGTGCAGTTGACCATTCAGATTTTCTGTTACTAAATTACCACCCAATATTGTATACATAATGATATTTTAAACTCTTTGTTTGATTGCATTAATTTTTTTATTTCTACCTTTAATGATTAGGGGTCTCTGCCATGTAACTTTTTTTAAAACGTCAGTACCTTTGGCAATATGTTGTACCTGCCCTTTTAAAATGGAATTTACATTTTTAATATACGTATATATAAAAAAATCTAAAAAATAATCAATGTACTTGATCTATCTAAATCAATATTATGAAAATGGGTAGCCTTACTTTGAACATTACCATCATTAAGGGTTAATAATGATTTTAATGGATTTAATAATTCATTATCATAATTTTCACAATTTGTGTGAATTGAAAGTGGGGATGTGAAATTATTGACAATCAGGCTTTTCCAGGAACATACAAATAAATAACAAGTGGGATTAATATTTCTTGCTCCATGGCTTCTAATACGCCCAAAAAAGTTTTCTAGGGGATCTTGATTAATCCTTCTTGGTATAAAATATTGAAAACCTGCTAAATGTAACTTTTCCCAAAGATATGTGAAAGCCTGCAATGTTTTCATCCAGTTTGTTATGGTAGGAGGAACTCTTTCACCTTTGGGAGTAACAAATTTCATAGTTTGAAATATTTTAATGGCATTTTTCCAAAATTCAAGATGGGATGAGTTTGCTTTAATTGCACACCTCAACACTTTTCCTTGATCAGCTTCATAAGTAGAACCATTTACGCTGTCAAATAATTGGTCCATAAAAGATATAAACATTGACGTATTTTCAGCTGTTTTTAACATGAGGCCTTGCTGACCTACAAGAAATAATACTTATAAGATATAACACAAAAAAAAATCAAATAGAATGACTAAACAGAAAGTGCTACAGTAGAAATTAAAAAAAAAGTTACCATGTTTGATTGTCCACCCGATGTGAAAATACTTGAGCTGCATTCTTTACCTTCATTTTCTTCAATTTGTTTTTGTAGACATGAGCATCAGTTAATTTATAACACATCCTTGTATTAAAGTCACCCACATCAAGCTCATACAATTTAATTATGTCATTCCAGGATGCCTCTTTTTCTGCATTATCAATTTTAAATTTCACATTATATGAAATAAAATTGTTTCTATTACCCTTTAATAAATGTGGGGGATCATAGATTCCAATAATTTCTTGTGTTCCAATTGTAAAAATATCTAATTTATTATTAGTTTTCATTGGAGATTCTTTTTTTAATTTACTGATTGCATTAATGTCAGCTGAATATTGATCACAAACGGTACAAACAATTTTAAAACCAATTTCTTGCAGTGCCAAAATTGTATTTTTTATAATAATTTATTTTTAGTTCATCTGAACGCATTTCTCCTTGGCTAAAGTTGAATGAAATAGGTTGCTTTCACTTTTTCCTCAACCCTTGTAACATAAACACCATAGCATGGTCAGCAAATTTTAAGTGTTTCTCACGTTCTATATGTGTTCAAACCCAATAACGGTGTCCCATTTTTTATCATAATTGATTCCTGCTTCTAATGATATCTCATCAAATATTAATCAACAATATCTATCTAAAACATTTAGTTTTTCAACGGATTCTCTCAAAATATTCATTACTTTAGGGTTAATTCCTACTTCAAAATTTATTTTATTCAATATATTTATCAAAGTTTTCCTGGAAGGCAATGCAAAAGTAGATTTGAAAATTTTGTATGTTTTTGGACCATGTTTTAAAAGTGATAGGGCAAACACTTTATCATCCAAACTAAAACGTCTTCCTCTTGCACATTTATTTTGCATCTTAAGTTGACATTGAATGAAATAAATTCAAAGATCTTTCATTAACTTTATTTGTTAAAATGGATGCTGACTCTGCAAATTTTACAGCTTCTGCAAGCCGTTATTTATTTGATGCATTCTGCAAATTCAATCGGCGACAAACTTTTTTAAGATCTACTGCTACTTTGTACAATTTTCTTTTCCTTGGTGTTAAGTTTGAAGCTCTAGTAACACCTACAGATCTCAAAAGACTGGTTTTGTGAGTATCAGCTAAAAAAAGTGAATAAAATAGATAATAGTTTATTTTATTTGGAAATAAAAAAACATACCCTTATACATGGATATATCTTCTTGCTCAAATAAGGCACTAGTACATGGTGTCATTGGTATTGTTCCATCAGCAAAACTAGTAGAATAAGGTACAGATGTGACCCCCGTACAAACTGAGTTTATAGAAGACACATTTGTAACCTCACACGCTAAATTAGTAGATAGCACATTTGAAATTTTAAATTTGACGCTATAAAATGACAATTTTTGACATTTGAAACTTCAAATTAGGCATTTGACGTTATAAAATGACAATTTTTGACATTTGAAACTTTAAATTGACATTTGACGTTATAAAATGTCAATTTCTGACATTTGATGTTATAAAATGACCATTTTTGACATTTGAAACTTTAAATTTGACATTTGACGTTATAAAATAACAATTTTTGACATTTGAAGGATCAAGTTTGACATTTATAAGTTAAAATTTGACATTTCACGTTTAAAATTTGACATTTGACGTTTAAAATATGACAATTGATGTTTAAATTTTGACATTTCACGGAACTATTTTGACAAATATGACATTTAATTTTTAAACATAACTTTTGACGTTTAAATTTATTCAATTTTGACAAGTATAACATTTGACATTTAAATTTTGATATTTCATATTCAAATTTTGACTATTTTAGCTTTTGATGTTTAAATGTTGACATTTTATGGTAAATGTTTCACAATATTGACATTTGACGCTACTAATTTGACATTTGACACTACAAATTTAACAGTTGACGTTATGAAATGATAATTTTGACGCTTTAAACTTGACATTTGACGTTATAAAATGAAAGTTTTGACATTTGACGTTACAAATTTGACATTTGACGTTACAAAAGTGCTAATTTTGACATTTGAAGGTTCAAATTTGAGATTTGATGTTACAAAATGATAATTTTTGTCATTTGACGTAACAAATTTGACATTTGACGTTATAAAATGATAATTTTTGACATTTGACGTTATAAAATGATAATTTTTGACATTTGACGTTACAAAAGTGCTAATTTTGACATTTAAAGGTTTAAATTTGACATTTGAAGCTATAAAATAATTTGTTTTGACATTTGACGATATAAAATGACAATTTTTGACATTTGAAATTTGACGTTATAAAATGACAATTTTTGACAATTGACGATATAAAATGATAATTTTGACTTTTGAAACTTCAAATTTGACATTTGACGATATAAAATGTCAATTTTTGACATTTGACGATATGAAATGACAATTTTTGACATTTGAAACTTTAAATTTGACATTTGACGATATAAAATGTCAATTTTTTACATTTGACGATATAAAATGACAATTTCTGACATTTGAAACTTCAAATTTGACATTTGAAGTTATAAAATGACAATTTTTGACATTTGACGATATGAAATGACAATTTTTGAAATTTGAAACTTTAAATTTGACATTTGACGATATAAAATGTCAATTTTTAACATTTGACGATATAAAATGACAATTTTTGACATTTGAAACTTCAAATTTGACATTTGACTTTATAAAATGTCAATTTTTGACAATTGACATTTAAAATTTGACAGATTGACAGTAAAGTTGACAGATTAATAGTCAATTGGACAGATCTAGAAGCCACGCGAGCGTCGAGAATTGCCTCGACAATTCTGGAGACTGATTGTTTCGGGTATATAAGCGAGCGAAGTTTTCGCAAAGGGGAAGTTAATATTAGACAGGCGATAAGTAAAGTGAATTAGAAAACGATACAGTTTGCGGTAATTAGTTGTGTTATCAATCAGTGATTAATTAAGTGATTCTGTAAGCGATAATTCTTTGTAGTTGCGATTACGTTTATAATATTTGTTGTTAATTAGTGGTATTTTTAGTAAAAGTAAATTGTTACGTTCGACGTAGTTTTATTAAGCCCGGAAAACGTTACAATATTGTATAAATACATATAATATTCCAGTTAAATTTTGTAAATGTTTTATTTAGAACACTTTAAACATAAAATTTCTACAAAAAATAAATCTTTTTTGAACATACTTACTTGGATAATATAGTGATGGTACAGCATTAAATTTTAAGTTCGTGCGATTTTTATTCATGGTAAATTTCACATCTTCTGCGAAGTGAATGTCACAAATTCTAAATGCGTACCTTTGTTTATCATTGCAGTTAACAAGATCATTTCTTCCAACAGCTAGGCACCATTGTCGTCTAATCTATAAATTATACTGAATGAACATTCTTTTGTAAAAATGGTAAAACCGTAAATAAATAAATAAAAAATAAATTAAAGTATGTATAAATTCACTACTACATACTCAATTAAAATTGGCTTACCTCGGGGTCTTTTGGCAAACAATGCAATAAATTTGTATTGCTACAACCCGGAATAGAGCACTTATACAGGGTGAGTTTCTACTGACGCCCATAACTTCAACAGTGGATTCTAATGGTCAAAAGGAACAAAAAAGTCCCAGTAAACACTAGTCCGATTCCAAACCGTTTGGTCATAATTTAGACTTTTGTGTTTTTTATAAAAAACTGGACTTTGACCCACTATTTACGAGATAAAAATTACACCAATTAACCTGGCGACTCATATTTGAAATAATTAGATAGAGCGTTAAATTTTCTATAAAATCAAGGTTGCTTGTAAAAATATTCCATTTATTACCTCGGTTTCTAGCCAAATTTAGATGAAAAATATGCCAAATCAATTATTAAGCTTAAGATTCAAGACAATTTTTTATTAGTTTAAAATTATGTCACGCAATGTCCGACTAGATAAAAAACTTCCCCGTCTAATAAGCTTTAAATCGATATGCTATTTTAACCTTTTGCATGTAGGAATGGCAGAAAAAATACAACAAAACTAAAGTAAAACACGGTTTACAAGTGAGGGTATTCTGTTTATTTATTTATTTTTTTACTTATTTAGTCATATCAACGGATACACCATTATAAAAAATAATATTAAAAACAGTGTGGAGTAGTGGAAGTTCATAGCATCACAAGCACATGACAAAGCAATGAAAAATTTAGAACAAAAATGCATGACAAGAGCAATAACAACAGCAATAAAACATAGTTGGCTTGGAATTAACTAGGTATTTACATTTGATTGTGTTTCCATAACCGTGTTTTACTTTAGTTTTGTTGTATTTTTTCTGCCATTCCTACATGCAAAAGGTTAAAATAGCATATCGATTTAAAGCTTATTAGACGGGGAAGTTTTTTATCTAGTCGGACATTGCGTGACATAATTTTAAACTAATAAAAAATTGTCTTGAATCTTAAGCTTAATAATTAATTTGGCATATTTTTCATCTAAATTTGGCTAGAAACCGAGGTAATAAATGGAATATTTTTACAAGCAACCTTGATTTTATAGAAAATTTAACGCTCTATCTAATTATTTCAAATATGAGTCGCCAGGTTAATTGGTGTAATTTTTATCTCGTAAATAGTGGGTCAAAGTCCAGTTTTTTATAAAAAACACAAAAGTCTAAATTATGACCAAACGGTTTGGAATCGGACTAGTGTTTACTGGGACTTTTTTGTTCCTTTTGACCATTAGAATCCACTGTTGAAGTTATGGGCGTCAGTAGAAACTCACGCTGTATACCATCTTGAAAACAAATTCTAAAATATCTCTTCAAAAACAAGACAGTTGAAAAAGGATATAACCTACAAAATCCTTCTGATTTAAGCATGGATTTAATAACTATAATCTTCTTTTTCGCGGTCTCTACAGTTCGAGTTATTGTTGTCGATAGTAACGACTCCAGCGACTTGAGGCATAACTAAAAACGAGGATCTGTCAAACATCGAGAGTGAGCTCCCCGTAATTTTGACATTTATACATAAAAATGCCATATTTTAACAAAATATTGATAAATTTACATTAAAAATACGTATTTAGGTATAATTAGATCTAAAAGAGAAAAGTTGGAGGATATAAAAAAATAACTTTTATTTAGTTGAATTATAAGTTTATTTACAACATTTACGTTACGTTTTTATCAATGTTGAGTGGTAATGTGTTTTTTTAAATTACAGGATTTTGTGAAATATTTTGAACATATTTCACATTTAAAAGGTTTTTAGTTAGTGTGAGTTCTAATATGACTTTTTAAAGTATAGGATTGTGTGAAACATTTTGAACATAATTCACATTTAAAAGGTTTCTCGTTAGTGTGAGTTCTAATATGCTTTTTTAAATCACTGGTTTGTATGAAACATTTCGAACAATTTTTACATTTAAAAGGTTTCTCGTTAGTGTGAGTTCTAATATGAATTTTTAAACTACCGGATTGTGTGAAAGATTTCGAACATATTTCACATTTATAAGGTTTTTCTCCAGTGTGAATTCTAATGTGCTTATTTAAACAACCGGACTGTGTAAAACATTTTGAACAAATTTTACATTTAAAAGGTTTCTCGCCACTATGAAATCTAATATGTTTTTTTAAATTACCGGATTCTGTAAAACATTTTGAACATATTTTACATTTAAAAGGTTTCTCATCAGTGTGAGTTCTAATATGCGTATTTAAATTACAGAATTTTGTGAAACATTTTGAACAAATTTTACATTTAAAAGGTTTCTCGTTAGTGTGAGTTCTGATATGAGTTTTTAAACTACCTGATTGTGTGAAAGATTTCGAACAAATTTTACATTTGAAAGGTGTCTTGTTAGTGTGAGTTCTAATATGAGATTTTAAATGATCGGATTGTGTGAAACATTTCGAGCAAATTTTACATTTGAAAGGTTTCTCGTTAGTGTGAGTTCTAATATGCCTATTTAAATTACCGGATTGTGTAAAACATTTCAAACATATTTTACATTTATATTTGTCGCCAGTATTTTTACAATTCGGTTCCTGTTTTCTAGAATCTCTATTGATGCTCCGCTCTGAATTTAATTCTTCATTAAAATGTTGAAATTCCATTTTAAAATCTGGTAAATCAATTGTAGTGTGTAATTGTTCTTTTTTAATGTCAACTTCAAGATTCAACTCATGATTTGAAATCTCATTTTCACTTTTAGTATTGAAAGAATTATTCATGGCCACTGTTACGAATTGTTGAAGGTTTTCATATTCCAATTTTGCTTCTTTACTTTTATTGGGTTGTTCTTCAACTAAAATCAAAGATAAACTAATGTTAATATATTATAAGTAAATTCACAGTTTTTTTTTACATGATTGTTGATTAAGATATTAAGAAATTTGGTTAAAGAATGTTAAATATTGACCAAAAAAACTAAAAATATTGCAAAAATATTGACGGATGTCAAAGATATTTGAAGATTTATAAATCGGTCAAAAATATGACTTTACTTAAAATTGACGTATTTTTTATTAAAAATGTCAAAATATTGCTAAAATATTGTCAAAATCTATTAAAGAATCTTAAAAATTGATAAATAGATCAAAAATATTGCAAAAATATTAAAAGATGTCAAAGATATTTGAAGATTTATAAAGTTGTTGTAAAAAACTATAATCTAATTATCGACAATTACAGATTTGCTTATTTTTGATGAAAATTTTGATTTTTTGCTAAAAATATTATCAAATTTTAATAAAAAAGCATAAAAATTAGTCAAAAATCGTTTTTTTTTTTGAAAAATATACGAGGATGGTCGAAATATTTGCAGATTTCTAAACTTGTTATAAAAAACTATAATCTAGTTACCGACAATTACAGATTTGCTTATTTTTAATAAAAATTTTGTTTTTTTGGTAAAAATACTATCAAATTTTGATAAAAAAGTATTAAAATTAGTCAAAAATGCAATTTTTTTTGAAAAATATACGAGGATGGTCGAAATATTTGCAGATTTCAAAATTTATTGTAAAAAATTATAATCTAGTTACCGACAATTACAGATTTGCTTATTTTTGATAAAAATTTTGATTTTTTGGTAAAAATATTATCAGATTTTGATAAAAAAGTATTAAAATTAGTCAAAAATGCAATTTTTTTTTTGAAAAATATACGAGGATGGTTTGATAGAGAATTCTTTACTGATTCAAAAACTATTTAAATTTTTCAAAAATCCTAAAAATTGAGCGAGTTATAGCGATTTTTCGAAAAAACACCATAACTTTGTTCATATTGTCATATCTCAAAAACCAAAAAAGATATCAAAATGCGGTTTTTTTAGTTTGATAGAGAATTCTTTACTGATTCAAAAACTTTTTAAATTTTTCAAAAATCCTAAAAATTGAGCGAGTTATAGCGATTTTTCGAAAAAACACCATAACTTTGTTCATATTGTCATATCTCAAAAACCAAAAAAGATATCAAAATGCGGTTTTTTGAGTTTGATAGAGAATTCTTTACTGATTCAAAAACTTTTTAAATTTTTCAAAAATCCTAAAAATTGAGCGAGTTATAGCGATTTTTCGAAAAAACACCATAACTTTGTTCATATTGTCATATCTCAAAAACCAAAAAAGATATCAAAATGCGGTTTTTTGAGTTTGATAGAGAATTCTTTACTGATTCAAAAACTTTTTAAATTTTTCAAAAATCCTAAAAATTGAGCGAGTTATAGCGATTTTTCGAAAAAACACCATAACTTTTGTTCATATTGTCATATCTCAAAAACCAAAAAAGATATCAAAATGCGGTTTTTTGAGTTTGATAGAGAATTCTTTACTGATTCAAAAACCTTTTAAATTTTTCAAAAATCCTAAAAATTGAGCGAGTTATAGCGATTTTTCGAAAAAACACCATAACTTTTGTTCATATTGTCATATCTCAAAAACCAAAAAAGATATCAAAATACGGTTTTTTGAGTTTGATAGAGAATTCTTTGCTGATTCAAAAACTTTTTAAATTTTTCAAAAATCCTAAAAATTGAGCGAGTTATAGCGATTTTTCGAAAAAACACCATAACTTTTGTTCATATTGTCATATCTCAAAAACCAAAAAAGATATCAAAATGCGGTTTTTTGAGTTTGATAGAGAATTCTTTACTGATTCAAAAACTTTTTAAATTTTTCAAAAATCCTAAAAATTGAGCGAGTTATAGCGATTTTTCGAAAAAACACCATAACTTTTGTTCATATTGTCATATCTCAAAAACCAAAAAAGATATCAAAATGCGGTATTTTTGAGTTGGATAGAGAATTCTTTACTGATTCAAAAACTTTTAAACTTTTCAAAAATCCTAAAAATTGAGCGAGTTATAGCGATTTTTCGAAAAAACACCATAACTTTGTTCATATTGTCATATCTCAAAAACCAAAAAAGATATCAAAATGCGGTTTTTTTAGTTTGATAGAGAATTCTTTACTGATTCAAAAACTTTTTAAATTTTTCAAAAATCCTAAAAATTGAGCGAGTTATAGCGATTTTTCGAAAAAACACCATAACTTTGTTCATATTGTCATATCTCAAAAACCAAAAAGATATCAAAATGCGGTTTTTTGAGTTTGATAGAGAATTCTTTACTGATTCAAAAACTTTTTAAATTTTTCAAAAATCCTAAAAATTGAGCGAGTTATAGCGATTTTTCGAAAAAACACCATAACTTTGTTCATATTGTCATATCTCAAAAACCAAAAAAGATATCAAAATGCGGTTTTTTGAGTTTGATAGAGAATTCTTTACTGATTCAAAAACTTTTTAAATTTTTCAAAAATCCTAAAAATTGAGCGAGTTATAGCGATTTTTCGAAAAAACACCATAACTTTTGTTCATATTGTCATATCTCAAAAACCAAAAAAGATATCAAAATCCGGTTTTTTGAGTTTGATAGAGAATTCTTTACTGATTCAAAAACCTTTTAAATTTTTCAAAAATCCTAAAAATTGAGCGAGTTATAGCGATTTTTCGAAAAAACACCATAACTTTTGTTCATATTGTCATATCTCAAAAACCAAAAAAGATATCAAAATACGGTTTTTTGAGTTTGATAGAGAATTCTTTGCTGATTCAAAAACTTTTTAAATTTTTCAAAAATCCTAAAAATTGAGCGAGTTATAGCGATTTTTCGAAAAAACACCATAACTTTTGTTCATATTGTCATATCTCAAAAACCAAAAAAGATATCAAAATGCGGTTTTTTGAGTTTGATAGAGAATTCTTTACTGATTCAAAAACTTTTTAAATTTTTCAAAAATCCTAAAAATTGAGCGAGTTATAGCGATTTTTCGAAAAAACACCATAACTTTTGTTCATATTGTCATATCTCAAAAACCAAAAAAGATATCAAAATGCGGTTTTTTGAGTTTGATAGAGAATTCTTTACTGATTCAAAAACCTTTTAAATTTTTCAAAAATCCTAAAAATTGAGCGAGTTATAGCGATTTTTCGAAAAAACACCATAACTTTTGTTCATATTGTCATATCTCAAAAACCAAAAAAGATATCAAAATACGGTTTTTTGAGTTTGATAGAGAATTCTTTGCTGATTCAAAAACTTTTTAAATTTTTCAAAAATCCTAAAAATTGAGCGAGTTATAGCGATTTTTCGAAAAAACACCATAACTTTTGTTCATATTGTCATATCTCAAAAACCAAAAAAGATATCAAAAATGCGGTTTTTTGAGTTTGATAGAGAATTCTTTACTGATTCAAAAACTTTTTAAATTTTTCAAAAATCCTAAAAATTGAGCGAGTTATAGCGATTTTTCGAAAAAACACCATAACTTTTGTTCATATTGTCATATCTCAAAAACCAAAAAAAGATATCAAAATGCGGTTTTTTGAGTTGATAGAGAATTCTTTACTGATTCAAAAACTTTTTAAACTTTTCAAAAATCCTAAAAATTGAGCGAGTTATAGCGATTTTTCGAAAAAACACCATAACTTTGTTCATATTGTCATATCTCAAAAACCAAAAAAGATATCAAAATGCGGTTTTTTAGTTTGATAGAGAATTCTTTACTGATTCAAAAACTTTTTAAATTTTTCAAAATCCTAAAAATTGAGCGAGTTATAGCGATTTTTCGAAAAAACACCATAACTTTGTTCATATTGTCATATCTCAAAAACCAAAAAAGATATCAAAATGCGGTTTTTTGAGTTTGATAGAGAATTCTTTACTGATTCAAAAACTTTTTAAATTTTTCAAAAATCCTAAAAATTGAGCGAGTTATAGCGATTTTTCGAAAAAACACCATAACTTTTGTTCATATTGTCATATCTCAAAAACCAAAAAAGATATCAAAATGCGGTTTTTTTAGTTTGATAGAGAATTCTTTACTGATTCAAAAACTTTTAAATTTTTCAAAAATCCTAAAAATTGAGCGAGTTATAGCGATTTTTCGAAAAAACACCATAACTTTGTTCATATTGTCATATCTCAAAAACCAAAAAAGATATCAAAATGCGGTTTTTTGAGTTTGATAGAGAATTCTTTTACTGATTCAAAAATTTTTTAAATTTTTCAAAAATCCTAAAAATTGAGCGAGTTATAGCGATTTTTCGAAAAAACACCATAACTTTTGTTCATATTGTCATATCTCAAAAACCAAAAAAGATATCAAAATGCGGTTTTTTTAGTTTGATAGAGAATTCTTTACTGATTCAAAAACTTTTAAATTTTTCAAAAATCCTAAAAATTGAGCGAGTATAGCGATTTTTCGAAAAAACACCATAACTTTGTTCATATTGTCATATCTCAAAAACCAAAAAAGATATCAAAATGCGGTTTTTTGAGTTTGATAGAGAATTCTTTACTGATTCAAAAACTTTTTAAATTTTTCAAAAATCCTAAAAATTGAGCGAGTTATAGCGATTTTTCGAAAAACACCATAACTTTTGTTCATATTGTCATATCTCAAAAACCAAAAAAGATATCAAAATGCGGTTTTTTTAGTTTGATAGAGAATTCTTTACTGATTCAAAAACTTTTTAAATTTTTCAAAAATCCTAAAAATTGAGCGAGTTATAGCGATTTTTCGAAAAAACACCATAACTTTGTTCATATTGTCATATCTCAAAAACCAAAAAAGATATCAAAATGCGGTTTTTGAGTTTGATAGAGAATTCTTTACTGATTCAAAAAATTTTTAAATTTTCAAAAATCCTAAAAATTGAGCGAGTTATAGCGATTTTTCGAAAAAACACATAACTTTTGTTCATATTGTCATATCTCAAAAACCAAAAAAGATATCAAAATGCGGTTTTTTTAGTTTGATAGAGAATTCTTTACTGATTCAAAAACTTTTAAATTTTTCAAAAATCCTAAAAATTGAGCGAATATAGCGATTTTTCGAAAAAACACCATAACTTTGTTCATATTGTCATATCTCAAAAACCAAAAAAGATATCAAAATGCGGTTTTTTGAGTTTGATAGAGAATTCTTTACTGATTCAAAAATTTTTTAAATTTTTCAAAAATCCTAAAAATTGAGCGAGTTATAGCGATTTTTCGAAAAAACACCATAACTTTTGTTCATATTGTCATATCTCAAAAACCAAAAAAGATATCAAAATGCGGTTTTTTTAGTTTGATAGAGAATTCTTTACTGATTCAAAAACTTTTAAAATTTTTCAAAAATCCTAAAAATTGAGCGAATTATAGCGATTTTTCGAAAAAACACCAATACCTTTGTTCATATTGTCATATCTCAAAAACAAAAAAGATATCAAATGCGGTTTTTTTAGTTTGATAGAGAATTCTTTACTGATTCAAAACTTTTTAAATTTTTCAAAAATCCTAAAATTGAGCGAGTTATAGCGATTTTTCAAAAACACCATAACTTTGTTCATATTGTCATATCTTAAAAAACCAAAAAAGATATCAAAATGCGGTTTTTTGAGTTTGATAGAGAATTCTTTACTGATTCAAAAACTTTTAAAATTTTTCAAAAATCCTAAAAATTGAGCGAGTTATAGCGATTTTTACGAAAAAACACCATAACTTTGTTCATATTGTCATATCTCAAAAACCAAAAAAGATATCAAAATGCGGTTTTTTGAGTTTGATAGAGAATCTTTACTGATTCAAAAATCCATTATCAGTAGATGATTATTGAGCGAGCTTATAGCGATTTTTCCAAAAACACCATAACTTTTGTTCATATTGTCATATCTTAAAATACCCAAAAAAGATATCAAAATGCGGTTCTTTT